>PVIA01015893.1:0-20994 GCA_004024845.1 Tonatia bakeri | reverse complement strand
TCTCTCTCTCTCTCTCTCTCTCTCTTTCTCCCTCCCTTCCCTCTCTAAAAATATAAATAAATAAAATCTTAAAAAAAAGATTGTATTTATTTATTTTTACAGAGAGGGGAAGGGAAGGAGAAAGAGAGGGAGAGAAATATCAGTCTGTGGTTGCCTCCTGTGTGTCCCCAACCCAGGCATGTGCCTTGACTGGGAATTGAACTGGCCACCCTTTGGTTTGCAGCTCACACTCAATCCACTGAGCTATACCCACCAGGGCTATCCATTAATATTTAAAAAGAAAAATGACCAAATGTCAACTACAAAGCCAGCAGCCAGTGTTGCACAGCTCAGATCAGCAGGGCTGAGAACTCGCAGACTTGCTTCATGTTTTGGTGCTGAAAAGTCAAGCTCCCTGGAGGTGAATTCCTGTGCCAGCAGCCACTCCTCAAATGTATGCAGAAGGGCTGAAGCAGGCCTGGTATGTCTTGTATGCTATGCATGTGTTGCTTGCAGAGCTTACTAGAATGTGGTTTTACAGGGAGAGCTACAAAGCTAGTTCTGCGCTTTCTATTTTTTCTATCTTTTGACCCTGTATTAACTCTCCTGGGGTGTGTTGACTTCACTGCCTTAGATCAGCTCCTTATTTTGCTTCACTGGGGTTACCAGTCTCCATGTTCCATTCTCCACCTTCTTCAAACTACTGCTTATATAACCACTGGTGTGATATCCGACCATGTCACCCCCACCTGCTTAAAATTCTTTCATGCTTCCTCATTGTTTTTAAGATAAATTTTTAAAATAGCATCTTTATTGAGATATAATTCACATACTACAGAGTTTGCCTTTTTAAAGTGTACAATTCTGTTGTCTTGAATAGATTCATAGTGCTGTGCAACCATCACCACTAATTCCAGAACATTACCGTCTCCCTGAAAATAAACTCTTTACTCACTAGTACTCGATCCCCATTCCTTTCCTTCTAATCCCTGGCAACCACTCACCCACTTTTGTCTCTTTGGATTTGTTTATTCTGCACATTTCATAGAAATGGAATCATACAATATGTGGTCTTTTGTGTCTGGCTTCATGTTTTCAAGGTTCATCCGTGTTGTAGCATGAATCAGTACTTCATTCCCTTTTGTGACTAATAATACTTTATTGTATGGATTTACCATATTTTATTTATCCATTCATTTACTGATGGACATTTTGATTGTCTCTACTTTTTGGCTATTGTGAATAATGCTGTTATGACCATTTGTGTACAGGTTTTTATGTGAACATATATTTTTATTTCTATTGCACCTACACCTAGAAGTGGAATTTCTGGGTCATGTGGTATTTAAGGATAGATCTCAACTCCTTAGCCTGAGGTCCATTCTGGGCTCTGCCCCCAGGAGCCTGCCATGCCCTGGCCCAGACCCCACTCTTCTCTCTCGTCAGAGTAGGTAACTGCAGCTTTCCGAAAACACCACACCCTGATACTTCCTGTCCTTTTACGTGCCATCCAGCCCCTTGGCACGGCCTGCTTTTCTCTCACCTCTGCACCTGGGTAAGTCCTTCAAGGTTCATTTCAGGCATCACCACCAGCTGGGGATTCTACAGTAAACAAAACAAGTCCCTGCCCTTTTGGCACTTATGTCAGAGTGGGGAAAATAGTCAAAAAGAACTATAACGATGTATTAACATGCATACATGCAAGGAGCTAGTAATTTACTGAAATTTTTTTCAGTGTGGAATTGTTGCTGTCCCAGCAGGAACAAGGATTGCATTTCCCTGCCTTGTTTTGTATCCACAGGTGCCCATATGATTAATATGAACAACACCTTATTCTTGCCAGTGGAATGTGAGTAGAAGTGATGTGTGTTGCTTCTGGGAGAGAACTTCTGAGAAGTGGGTGGGTTTTCTCCATATTCTCCCTTTCTCTCCGCTGTTGGGTGTGTGGGACTTTGAGGCCACAGGCATGGCAGGTCTGTGCGATAGAGGGAGCACAGGTACCTGAATCCCCATGTGGAAGGAAGCATGTGCTGACCAGGAACATTACACTGGGCTGATATAGGAGTGTGACATAAGTTTCTGTTGTCTTAGACCACTGAAATGCCTCACTTTTCTTAACATGAAGCATTAGTATTTCCCATTTTACCCCCTTATTCCCAGTCACACAAAACACAGGGCTATAAATAACCATAAGGTTGCTTATCATTGCAAGAAAACAAAAAATGTTTATTTTCTTTCTTTTTGCCTTTTAAATACCCACAATGTCTGCCACAGTGTAAGCACTCAAAAAATATTTGTCAAATTGAATGAATAGTCCTAGGAAATAAATTGAATTCACCAAAACAAGACCCAATTTATTTTGAAAGTGTTGTGATGACAACTAGTATCTTAACCAGTCACATGAACAATTTTGCTTAACCACCCAATGAGGCAGAGGAAAGAGCTGGTTGTGCCACGTGATGGCCTCTAACGGATACCAACAGGTGTTTCTCCTTATTGCTGGGTGATCACTGTTTCACATTTATGTTCGCTGGCCACAGACACCTGTGTTTTTGCATGTTATTGCTCAGACCACAAAAATCCCTCTTATAACATTTCAGTACCCAGGAGCAGTTTACTCCAGACTGGCCCAAACACTTTCCTTTTACCTCCAAGGGAGCAGTCTTTTAAGCGTTTCAGATACTGTGGACATGAGATTCATGCTGCAGGGTCCCTGCTCCTTAGAGTTTACAAAGATTGGTGTTTTCCCAGTGAAGTTTTATAGTTTCCACATCAAATTATATTAGCTACACTTTATTGAGCATTTACTATGTAGCAGGCACTGTATGAAGCACTTTCATATTTTATCTCACAACATCCAAATAATAATCCTGTGAGGTAGCTACTGTTATGGCTCCCATTTTACCCTTGAGGAAACTGAGGGGTTAAGCAATTTGCCCAAGGTCACATAGTAAGAGGAGGAGACAAGTGTTTATTCAGGTCTTTCTGACCCCGAAGTCCAGCGCACTTAGCCACCATGTTTCACAGCAGAAAGTGGAACTCCTGACTTGTGAGTGACACAAGCATAATGTGGGAATGTAACTCATTACTAAGGTGCATCTCTGGGCCCCACAAGCTGTGTGGCTGGACTGGTTCAGGGTCTTTGTTGAAGATTCAGCTCAGCTTTGGAAATGGGCTTCAAAGAAAGAAGGGGAGAGGAAGGAAGAGGGAGAAGTAGAGAGAGCAGGAAGGTAGGAGGTGGGGGTAAGGAGGGTGAGGGAGAAATTTTCAGACTGCATTAAGCATATTCTAATGCCATTAACACATGCTCTTTTAAATGTTTCAGATGCATGATTGTCCTGTTAGGGATGACAGAATTCCCTAATCTCCCATTCAGAAGGAACTTAATGGCACATAGCTCAACTCTCGCCTCCTATCTCCAGGAAAGATGGGAGAAATGACACTTTAGTCCTGTTCCCTCATCACTATTATGGAGCTTTGGAGAGCAGGGCACACTGGATGGCTTTAGAGGCTTGGGAGAGGCATTAGCCTCTGGTGTTACCATGACAGAGAAAAGCCAAGGTTCTTATTTCTTTCCTAGGATGATATCTGTTATCCCGCTGAAGAGCTAGGCTGGGTCTCCAGCTCCAGTCTGTCTTCTGGAGGAGACAGGTATGAGAAATGCTCCAGAGCTGAATACTGGGGATTTGGGGGTTGGGTTTCAACAGAGGTGTTGAGAAAGCAACTATTAATAGGAACTGTCCATGATTAGATTTTGACTCAGGAATCTACTCTTTGTAAATTAATTTCTACCTTCTATGTTGACTTATTGGCTCAAATTCTTTGCTCCTCCCTGTCTTCACATCCTTTTCCATGTGATTCTGCATTTCTTCCACCAGAGACAGTTGATTTGTTCTTGACTTTGGGCTTGCCCTTTGACTTGTTTTGGTGAATGAGCTGTTAACAGACCTACTACAAACAGGGACTTAACAGGGATTTGGCCTGGTTGGGCTTATTTTTTCATGAATTTGCCATCATCATGAGAACATGCCAAGGAGCTAGCCCACTGATCTAAGGAAGATAAGAGACCCATGGAGCAGATCTGGTCCCAACTTGAAGCTTAGATCTGCCCAGCCAAGCTCCAACTATATCAGAGTGGCCCCAGCCAATCCACAATGCTTGAGTGAAATGCATGCTTGTTATTGTGCATGCTTATTATTATTGGCATTCTATGGTTGTTTGTTATGTAGTAATAGCTGACTGATACATTAGTAGAAGTTCCTTTTGATGCACTCCAATGTTTTTTTTTTTGTCGAAATTAAAAGTAAAAGGATTTTACAAACCTTAGTTAGAGTGTCTGCCAGAGCCTAGATGTTCCAAAGTATAGAAGGGCATCTCCAAATTCTGGGTACGGCTGGGGTAAACATAGAAAGGCAGATGTTAGGAGATAGTAATCATTCTAGAATAAGAATCTGTTATTACACATTGAATAAGTCATAAATGAATGACTCCATTTTATCTTCAGGTTAAGGCTTTAGAGTCTGAAGTTTTATGAGGTAAAATGTGACTTCTTGGGAGGGAATTTTTGAATGTGCTTAGAATTTGCATAGTCAGAGTGAGACTCCATGTGAACCATAAGACTAGAAAGAATGCCTTGTCTTTGAGTTCATCTTCCTGCTTTCAAGAAGGACCATATATATATTTTACTACAGTTTACATTCAATGTTATTTTGTATTAGTTTCAGGTGTACAGCATAGTGGTTAACCATTCACTTCACAAAGTGCACCCCACCCTAATAATTCCAGTAACCATTTGGCACCATACATAGTTATTACAATATTATTGACTATATTCCCTATGTTGTATTTTATATTCTCATTACTCTTTTATAATTACCAGTTTGTACTACTTAATCCCTTTACCCTTTTCACCCAGTCCCACAAACCTCCTCCTCTCTGGCAATCATCAACCTGTTCTCTGTATCTATAAGTCTATTTCATTTTTGTTTGTTTAATTATTTTGTTCTTTAGATTCCACATATAAGTAAAATCATATGATATTATCTTTCTTAACTTATTTCACTGAACATAATACCCTCTAGGTCCATTCACGTTGTTGCAAATGATAAGATTTCCTTCTTTTTTGTGGTCAAGTAATATTCCATTGGCCATATGTCTACTCTTTTATTGATGGGCACTTGGGTTATTTCATATCTTGGCTATTATAAATAACACTGCAATGAACATAGAAGTGCATATATTCTTTCAAATTACTGTGTTGGGTTTCTTTGGATATATTCCCAGAAGTGGAATCACTGGATCATAGGGCAGTTTCATTTTATTTTATTCTATTTTTTTAGAGAATTTTCATGAGTTTATTTGAGTCCAAATTGGACATATGACCATGGAACAAAATTTCAAATGCTGTCGGCAGTTACATTTTTAATGTTTTTGGGAAAATCTATACTGTTTTCCACAGTGTCTGCCCCAGTCTGCATTCCCACCAACAATGCACATGGGTTCCCTTTTCTCCACACCCTCTCCAACATTTCTTTGTAGATTTATTGATGATAGCCATTCTGACAGGTGTGAGGTTATATCTCATTGTGGTCTTAATTTGCATTTCTGTTACCAATGACATTGAGCATCTTTTCAAATGTCTTGGCCATCTTTGCAGAAGTGTCTATTCAGGTCCTCTGCCCATTTTTTAATTGGACTGTTTGGGGTTTTGTGTGTGTGTGTGTGTGTGTGTTGAGTTGTATGAGTTCCTTATACATTTTGAATATTAACTCCTTATTGGAAGTATCATTGGCAAATATGTACTTTCATTCAGTAGGTTGTCTTTTCATTTTGTTGATGGTTACATTTGCTGTGCAAAATAGTTTGATGTAGTTTCATTTGATAATTTTTTCTTTTTTTCTCTTACCCAAAGAGATATTTCAGAAAAAAATATGGCCAAAAGAAATGTCTGAGATTTTACTGTTTATGTTTTCTTATAGGAATTTTATGGTTTCAAGTCTTATATTTAAGTCTTTAATCCGTTTTGAGTATATTCTTCCATGTGATGTAAGAAGGTGGCCCAATTCCATTTTTTATATGTATCTGTCCAATTTTCCCAGCACCATTTATTGAATAAACTGTCTTTACACCATTGTATATTCTTATTTCCTTTGTCAAGTATTAATTGGCCACATAGGTGTAGGTTTATTTCTGGATCTCCATTCCGTTTTATTTATTTATATGTCTGTTTTTAATGTCAGTACCATGCTGATTGATTACTATAGCCTTGTGTTATAGTTTGACATCAAATAGTGTGATTCCTCCAAATTTGTTTTTCTTTCTCAAGATTGTTATGGCTATTTGGGTCTTTTATGATTCCATATAAATTTTTCAATTATCATTCTAGCTTTATGAAGTAGGCCATTGGTATTTCTGTAGGAATTGCATGGAATCTATAGATTGCTTTGGGTAATATGAACATTTTAATAATGTTAATTCTTGCTACCTATGAGCATGGTATATGCCTCCAGTTATTTGTTTCTTCTTCATTTTTTTCTTCACTGTCTTATAATTTTTTTGAATACAGGTCTTTTACTTTATTTGTTAAATTTGTTCATAGGTATTTTATTTATTTTTTGGTACAGTTGTAAATGGGATTTTTTAAGTTTCCCTTTCTGATAGTTTATTATTGCTCTATAAAAATGCCACCTATTTCTGAATATGTCTTTTGTATCCTGCTACTTTACTGAATTTCTTCATCAATTCTAGTTGTTTTTTTTTTGTGGAATCTTTAGGGTTCTCTATATACAGTATTGTGTCATCTGCCAATAATGACAGTTTTACTTCTTGCTTTCCAATATGGATGCCTTTTATTTCTTCTTCTTTTCTGATTTCTGTGGCTACAATTGTCAGTACTATGTGGAATAAAAGTAGTGAGACTGGACATCCTCATCTGGTTCCTAATTAGAAGAGAAACACTTTTAGTTTTCCCCTGTTGGGTATGACGTTGGCTGTGGGTTTGTCATGCATGGCCTTTATTATGTTGATGTGTGTTTCCTCTATTCCCACTTCGCTGAGTTTTTTTTTAATCATAAATGGGTGCTGGATTATTTTCAAATGCTTTTTCTGCATCTGCAGATATGATCATAAGATTTTTATCCTTTATGTTGTTTATGTGGTATATCATGTTAATTTGATTTGCAAATATTATACCAACCTTGCATCCTCAGAATAAATTTTGTTGATCATGGTGTATGATCTTTTTACATATTACTGAATTTGGTTTGTTAATATTTGGTTTAGAATTTTTGCATCTATGCTCATATGGGACATTAGACTATAATTTTCTTTTTTTGTAGTGTCTTTATCTGGTTTTGGAATGAAGTTAATGTCTCATAAAATGAGCTTGGGTGTCTCCTCTTGAAATTTTTGGAATAGTTTGGGAAGGATAGATATCAGTTCTTCTTTGAATCTTTGGTAAAATTCACCTGTGAAGCCATGTAGTCCAGGACTTCTGGTTTTTGGAAGTTTTTTGATTACTGTTTCAGTTTCATTAATTGTAATCAGTTTGTTCATATTTTCTGTTTCTTCTTGATTCAGTTTTGGGAAATTGTATGTTTCTAGGAATTAATCCATTTTGCACAGGTTGTCCAATTTGTTGGCATATAGTTGTTCATAACATTTTCTTATAGTTATTTGTATTCTGTGGTGTTAGTTGTTACTTCCCCTCTTTCATTTCTGATTCTATTTATTTGGGTCCTCTCTCTTTGATTCTCAATGAGTCTGGTTAAAGGTTTATCAATCTCACTTATCTTTTCAAAGAACCAGTTTTGTTTTCATTAATCCTTTGTATTTTTTGACTCTATGTTATTTATTTCTGCTTTGACCTTTATTATTTTTTGTCTACTCACTTTGAACTTTGTTGTTCTTTTTCTATTTCTTTAGGTATAAGGTTAGATTTAAAGTGTCAACTAATATACTTTTTAACAGATTGATTATTAATATGAAGATTTTAATTATAATTAATGAGGCACATTTAACTAATTTTAGTATCACTAAAATTTTTAGTGTAATGCAATTTGATCATGGTTCAACATTTTGAGAACAGTGAGTTAAAGATCTGGTCCTGAATTTTGATCCTTACTTGTCTAGTCGACAAAAATGGATTTATTATGTTCTAACAAAGAACCCCACAGTCTCAGCATGTTAAAACTCAGTATGTTTATATTAAGTTATGGTTCTGTCATAGGTTGGGAGGGTGCTCGGATCCCCAGGCTGATGGATCTGTCATCCTTTTGAATGTCACCAATTATTGTGCCTGAGACAAAAGACAATGTGAATTGTTCATAGACTTTTCTACATGGAAGTGCACCAGCACTTCTGTTCACATTTTATTTGTTAGAATTAGTCACATGGTCAAACCTGACCCAAGCTGGGTAGGAGGTTACAATTCCACCCCTTGCTTGGAAAGGAGAGTGCTAGAAAGAATCTGGAATGGCACTAGTGGCTACCAACACTGTTGTGGGTGGAGTTTTCTCACCAGATAGAGATGGAAATGGAACAAGTGAGTTGTTGGCTGCATTACTGAAGCAAGATCCTTGTGTTTAATCTCATCCCCCAGGTATGCAGAGATTGTTGTGAAAGTCAGCTAGTAAATTTCCATCTTCCCTGATGTCCATCAATTCTTGAAATTTACTTAGCTGTAATTGTAATATTTCCCCCTGCATCCCAATAAATCCCTCTTGACTTCCCCAAGTATTTGCACCCCATTTTGGAGATCAATGTTTCTAGAAGTTTTTGTTTCACTGAGGTATTCACATGGTTCAGCAAGAATAATCACTTCACCAGTCCTATTTGTAAAATGACTCACTTCTTTAGGGCTTGTCTTATATCAAAAGCAAGCTTCAGCTTTAGATGATGCAGTTCACTACCCAGAGAAATAAGGAGCCTGACCCTGGTCCTGGCTCTGGAGGCACTGGTCCTCATTGGCATGTATCTGAGGTGAGCAGGTTATGGCCTGTCAGGAAGTCTTTCCCTGAATGGAGAGAGGCTCTTTCTTCCTGGACCTCAGAGGTACTTCCTTGTCCAGGCAGGATCTTCCATGGCTAAATTTAGAAAGTGTTCCCTTCCCTGGGCAAGTAACTTGTTGGGACAAAGGAAGGTGAGCAGAGAACTACATTTTTTAAGTCTCACTGTAGCTCAGCAGCTACTTAAGGCAGAGGAACCTGGGGCCGCATCCAGCCAGACCTATTTTTGTACAGCCATCTGGAGGCTGAAAGTCTGAAACCAGAGTTCCAGTATAGTCAGTTTTATTTATTTCCCTGGCTTGCAGACATCTTTTCACTGTGCCCTCACATGGGGACGAGAGGTTAGATTGTTTATTTGAGATTTTTCTGGTTTCTGGAGATAGGTCTGCAATGCTATGAATTTCCCTCTTAGGACTGTTTTTGTTGTGTCCCACAGATTTTATGCTGTGTTTCAATTTTTATTTGTCTCAAGGTAACTTTTGATTTCTTTCTTGATCTTTTTATTAACCCATTCATTGTTTAGTTGCACATTATTTAGCTTCCATTTGTTTGTGTATTTTTCAGTTTTTTTCCTTGTAATTGATTGCTAGTTTCATACCATTGTGGTCAGCAAAGGTGCTTGCTTAATACGATCTCAATCTTCTTAAATTTATCAAGACATTTTTTGTGTCATAACATGTGGTCTTAGAAAATGTTCCATGTTCACTTGAAAAAAATGTATGCTGCTTTGGGTGAAAAGCTCTGAAAATATCAACTAAACCTATCTGGTCTAGTTTGTCATTTATGTCCACTCTTTCCTTGTTGATTTCATGTAGATCTGTACATTGATATTAATAAGGTGTTAAATAGTCTGGATGTGTTTTCTGTTTTGAGGTGTGTCTCCTGTAGACAGTCTTATTTTTTATCCACTCACTATCCTATGTCTTTTGATCAGAGCATTTAAACCATTTACATTTAAAGTGATTATTGATAGGTAAGTATTCATTGCCATTTTATTCTTTATAACTATGTTCTTCCCCACCCCCCTTTCTTTCTTCTTCTTAAAGAAGATCCTTTGATATTTCTTGTAATACTGGCTTGGTGGTAATGAACTCCTTTAACTTTTTGTTTTGGTTTGGGAAACTGCTTATTTCTTTTTCAGTTGTAAATAGTCAGGCAAAATAGAGTAGTTTTGATCATAGGTCCTTGTTTTTTATCACTTAGAATATTTCGTGCCAATCACTTCTGGCTTGAAATGTTTCTGTTGAAAAATCAGCTGACAGTCTTATGGGAGGTCCCTTACAGTTAACTGTCTTCCTCTTGGTGCTTTTAAGATTCTCTCTTTGTCTTTAACCTTTGCCATTTTAATTATGATGTGTCTTGGTGTGAGCCTCTTTGGGTTCATCTCGATTGGGATGCTCTGTGCTTCCTGAATTTGTGTGTTGTTTCTTCACCAGGTTAGGGAAGTTTCAGTCATTATTTCTTCAAATAGCTTCTCAACTTCTTGCTCTCTCTCTTGTCCTTCTGGTACCCTTATGATATAGATGTTACATTTGATGTTTTCCAGTGGTCCCTTAAGCTATTCTCAGTTTTTGGATTCTTTTTTCTTTTTGCTGCTATGATTGGATATTTTCTGCTACCTTTTCTTCCAAGTTGCTAATTTGATCATCTATTTTATCTCATCTCTTGTTGATTCCTTCTAGTGTAATCTTCACTTAAGATATTGTATTTTTCACTTCTGACTGGTCCTTGTTTATAGTTTCTATGTCCTTTTTAATGTTTACTGTCTCTTTGTTTTAGTTCTTACTGAGTTAATTCATTCTTTTCCTAAGTTTCTCAAGCATTTTTAAAACCATTGTTTTGTACTCTTGTAGCTTGCTTGCCTCCATTTCATTTAGTTCTTTTCCTGGGGTTTCTCCTGTTCTTTCATTTGGAACATGTGTCTTTGCCTCCCCGTTTTGGCTTTCTCTATATTTGTACCTGTGTTTTAAGTAGATCTACTATGTCTCCCAGTCTTAGTATAGTGGCCTTATATGTAGGTGTCTTGTGGGGTTCAGTGGCACAGTCTCCTTGATCACCTGAACTAGGTGCTCCAGGAATATCTGTTGTGTGGGTTACATGAGCTCTCCTGTTGTACTTAGGTCTTGATTGCTGTTGGCTCATCTGTGGGTGGGACTGACTCTCAGGCTGATGAACTATGACAATCGACTCCGAGCACAGTGTATGAGCTACTTGTGGCAGCTGACCCCTACTAGGTGACATTTTTCCCAACAGGGTCTGGTGCTTGCCAAGATCTTTGTTTATGTGTGTCCTTTGTATATCTAATTGGTTTATCCTCTGATGTCATCAGAGGGCTTCCAATGAGTGTTTTGTCTCTGAAGGCTCTTGGCAAGGATTCCGGTGCAGGTCAATGCCAGACACTGCCTGTGACAGGCCCTGGGCTCCTTGTTTGGAGCTGCAAAGCAATCCATAGGTTTTGGCTGTCTCTGCTGAACCTGGTGTGTGGGAGGGACCAAGCTGCTACCAAAATCACTTCCACCAGCATGGAGCCTGAAGAGGTCAGAAAAGCCCCAAAGCTCTCTGAAATCCACCTCTTCCTTCTAGCTGCCTATTAGGCTCAGTTACTGAAAGGGCCCCTGGCAGTACATGAATTGTGTGAAATAGGTTCTCAGTTAGTCACCAGATAGGGGTGGGTGTTGTTCATCAGTTGACACAGATTCAAACTTGGCACCAGTGCTGGGTCTGAGGTCACTCAGTAAAAGTCTTAGGGTACACCAAAGGCAGCTGACACCTGCTGGGGACCTTTGGACCTTTGTGGTGGGAAGCGTGTCAAGGCATCATCAGGACGAGCCCAGCAGAATTCCTTAGGCAAAAACAGACTAAGATTTGTCCCTGTGGAGAGAGGGCTCTGCACAAGAATGGTAGCACCAGTGTGCAAGGGAGAAATGGCCCTTGCCCTAGAGGCACACAACTCAGTTTCTGCCACTTGCTGAGTCTGCCTGGAATTCTTCAAGAGCCTTCCAAGATAGTTTTCACTGTGCGCCCAGGCTGGAGGTAGCTAGCTGGTTCCTCCATAGGGCTAGTGCTTGACAGGGAGGGGCTATAGAGAGTTGGGAGGGTGAGGTATTGCATTCCCTGAAGCAGGTGCCTTATGGAGGGAGTGCTTGACCCTGGAAAGATGGTGTCCATGGGCTTCGTGGGTAAGCGGCTTAGCACAGGGACCTTAGTGGTTGTTCAAGAAGGAATATATATATATATATATATTTTTCCATGTTGCTAAAGACTCTTTGTCCGAAGGAACCCAAAATGCTAACTTGAAAGAACATAGCCACCCCTCTCTTCATTGCAGCGTTATTTACGATCACCAAGATATGGAAGCAGCCCAAGTGCCCATCAGTAGATCAATGGATAAAACAACAATAGGACATTTACACAATAGAATACTGCTTAGCTATAAAAAGGAAGAAAATTTTACCCTTTGCAACAGTATGGATGGACCTAGAGAACATTATGCTAAGTGAAATAAGCCAGTCGGAGATGTCATATGATTTCACTCATATGTGGAATCTAATGAACAAACTGAACTACCCAGGAAAATGGGGACAGACTCATAGAGAGCAGGCTGACATCTGAGGGTGGTTGGGGAAAGGTTAGGGGTAGAGAGATTGAATGAAAAGAGAAAGGACTCATGGATATAGACAACAGTTTAGTGATTGTAGTGGGACGGAGGTATAAGGGACTAAATGTAATGGAAAAAATACAATAAAAGAAACAAATGTTTTTAGATAAAAAAAATCTTTGTAAATATCTGTTTCAATGAATGCTACTCCTTTATCAATGGTTATCATGTTACTTTTGTTACCAACCTCTAATGTTAGTAATTTAATTTTTTTTAACTTTTCACAAGTGTAGGTAATACTTTTATAAGTATTTTTCATGGGTTTTTCTTAGTTTTTACTGTCTTCATAGAATAGATTCCTGGAAGTGCAAAGCAAATATTTTTTAAGACTCAGGAAATAATATCTGAAGTTAATTGTCTCAACTTAGACTTACCAGATGTGTGAGAGTGTCTATGCCACTTTTTTTCTGTTATATTTTGAGGATACTTTAAACATCTTTGCTGTTAAAGTGAATTTTTAAAAAATGGTGTTTTATCTTTGTGTTTTTTTGAAGCCTGTGTCTCTTCCTCCATGCCTCCTGGGGTGGGGGACACTAACAGGGCTGGAGAAAATCCCCTTCCCTGGCTGGTTCCATTTGACTCCATGGCTAGCGACCTCCAGTGGCCCTTGGTTTTGCTAGGCAATCTGACTCCATTTTCCACTCTATTTATTAAACTGCTTTTACATGCCTTCTCCTGTTTCCTCCAACCTCCTTTTTTGTCCTCACACTCTTCTGATGACTGTGCTCCATATTTAATTGAGAAAATGAATAGAACTTTCGCATGCTTCCTCCACCATCCTACTTGCATTGGTGCCATTTCCTGTGCCCTTCTTTCTGTAATTAAACCATAATCTTGGATCAATTACTTTAAGGTTCAATAGGTCTAATCCTTTCTTGTCTACCTCAGCATTTCACTCTGGCAATACTCAGTCCAGCATTATTCTGACTAGCCTATAAACATGCTCTAATTTCTCCCATTTTCAAAACAAATAAAATAAAACCCAAAACCTCCTTCAACTCCACTTCTCCTCCCAGCTACTTCCTCTGTTGACTCTTACAGTAATAGTTCTCAAAAGATCTTTCTTACTCACTGTCCCTGCTCCCTCTCCTCCCATTCTCTTTTGTCCATATTTGTATCAGCCTGTACTCCTCTGTCAAAATAGCCATAGCCAAGGTCACCAATGAATCCAACCTTGACAGTGGTCAATGCATCTTATGCTCTCTCTGACCTAGGCTGCATTTGACACAGTCGGTCATTCCTGGGGACTTAACTTCATCCTCGCTCCCAGAACACTGGTGGTTCTCCTGAGTGTTGGTTGGGCTTCTCAGTCTGTTGGCAGTTTCTCTGTATCTACGTATGTTAAGGATAGAGGCCCCAGGACGTAGCCTCTGGGTGTCTTTTCCTCTTTATCCACTTCCATCCCCATTTGATCAACTTAGTCACATGACTTTAAATAGTATCTATGTGCTGCTGGTTCTAAGATTAGTATCTCTAGCCTGATTCTTTCCCTAAACTCGACTGTGCACTTATCTGCTTGACTCTACCAGTTGACTGTCTAACATTATCTCAAAATCGGCATGTTAAAACAGTCTTCAGATTCCATCCCTACCCCAAACACAGTCTTCCTCAGGCAAACTGTCTCCTTCCACTTAAGGTCAGAAACTCTGGAGTTAGCTTTGATTCTATTCTTTCTTTCACAATCCTGATAGAATGTGTCATGAATTCTATTGACTCTATTTTCAAAATAGACTCTGTACGTACTCTTACCACCTCTAGCACTTCTACCCTGGACCAAGTCACCATTTTTTCCCACCTGGATCATTGCAAAACCTCCTAATTAATCTCTGTACTTCTAGACTTTCCCACTCTCCCTTCCCCAAATTTATCGTCCACACAGCAGCCAAGTGATCCTTTCAAAGCTAAAGTTAGATCTTGTGACTCCTCCCATCGAAACCCTCCCCTGGCTTCCTATCCACCCACACAGCAGAGTCAAGTCAGCAGCCTGGCCCATGAGGCCCCATGGGCACCAGTGCCTGCCTGCCTTTCTTTCTGTGCTTCAGACAAACGGGTCTCCTTTCTGTTCCTCAGATGTGGACAGCGAGCTCCCACTTCAGGGCCTTTTATTCACTGTTCCCTTGGTATGGGGTGAAAGCAATTTTCAAACCTCGCTTAAACACCCAGCTGTCTGAAGCGTGCAGCGCCCGGCTCTTTCTCCTGGCTGGCTATGGACACACTTAATCACACTGTGAACGGCTCATTGAAACCCATGAAATAATTGTACACAGAAACAGTTTTCTGTAGGGAAGTCAGGAAGGGAGAAAACACTCTCCAAGTCGGTGAGTGCCTGGCTAACCCCCTAGTGGGGAGAGCCCTCGGCTAACCCCCTCATGGGGAGCACCCTGTTCCCTTGTCCCAGTGGGTTTTATTCTTGAATACCAATACAGTTTGCAAATTACAAGTAGTTAGCTTTTGAAAGGTGCTAGCAGATTTCCTACTGGGATGCTAAGCCAGAGATTTTGGGATTTTATCATTTAAAAAGACTACAGGACTTAAAGCTTAAATTTGTTTCCTACCTGTGACTTCATATTCTAATTAAAGAGCATCCTCCAGCAAGCAGATCTCACAGGATCTTTGCATATTCTTTGTCTTAGGCCTGATTACCCCAGGGGTCCGCTGTCTCTGGTCTGAGCTGCCCCTTTAGCTCTTTGCTAAACCCTGAGAAGGGCAGGAGACAGAGGCAGCAAGGAGACTTGGATTTCTCACATCTGAGTACACAGACTCAGGCTAAGAGGGGGCAGGGGTAGATGATCGCCCCTTCTTTTCCACAGCCCCTTCATTTATTTCCACAGTCTAATGAGTCTTAATCCACAGCCTTTACGTGGTCAGCACCTGTCTTAGGTCCATTCTCTATCCTAGAGAATTGTTACCCGTCATTGCTTAACTGATCAAGCGTTAAAGGCCAGGCACAGAACAGGTAGCGTTCATGCCAGGGGAATAAGTTTTGTCTCCTTAGTGGCTTCTGATCCGGAGGTCTCTCACTCAGCCTGGTCACAGCTTCCTGAGACCAGGCAGGGCGGCCCTCAACAATGGGGTGTTCTTTTCCACCTTGCTCATTGCTTCAGCCTCCTTTCCCTCAGGTATAGGCCTGCCTCAGTCCTGTTGCAGAGAGGACCACCATGGAAAATCCTTGACGAACAGCAGTAAAAGGCCAACTAGATGATAGATGCACATATCCTTGTCAAGGGGACTGCATGAGAGTGCTCCATTGACTGGGGGTATCTGAGAACCCTTGTGTGCCTTATGAGAGAAGGACTCAGCTTTCAATACCTTCTCATCCCAGAGAGAGCTGCGTTGACTTGAAACCGGAAAAGCCGGCGTTCATGCTGCTTGTCACCTGGTAGCTTCCAGACCCAATAAGCTGAGCTGGGGATTGAATCTTTATGGGCACTTTATTCAGACAAATCTGAAAAAACGGTGGTTTAGGTACCCTAACAGACCATCTTAAATTCCATTTTAAAACGACCCTTTTTGTAAGGAGATGAAAAGTGTAGGTAAGGGGTTTGAAATTCAGGGAAAAAGCTAATCAGATAAAAGCGGCAACATTCTTTCAAATGTGTCCTGGGCGGTGGTGGTCTTTATCTGTGTCCTGGGTGCAAGCGTCTCACTCTGGAGTACAATGGCTCAGATATGATCTTGACTACTTACAGTCCTCCTGAGGCACAAAAGTGGAAATTGTTTCTGGTCTCTTGGTGTCAAGGTGGTCATACGTACAGTTTCTGAAACAATAGCTTTTTACATATATTGATTACTAAGCTTATTAGTTATTACCTGAAACTAAAATTTTTGAGTCCCCCATCAAACTTATAACCATACCTGACAAGGAGGAACTTTCCTTCCTCTAATGCCTTACTATTTCTCCCTTTTCTTTAGTCCCCTACCTATTGTCAGAAACGATAGCTAGCAAGATGGTGACAAGAGAAGTAAAATTGGAAAAAGATAAGAAAAAGTAAAAAGTAGTCTTTCTATGGTAGAGACCTCCTGTCAGGATAAGCCTGAACTGGGGGTACAGATAATAATTGGGCCTTTAAATAAAGTTGGTTTTTGGACTATTATAAGTTCTGGACATTTTAATTTCCTACTGGAGGGCCTAGGATTGCCCAGAAGTGGCCAGAAAATAGCCTGAGCCTGCCTAAGATTTCACCCAGGTCAGGAGAAGTAGCCTCATAGGATAGTTATACAGGGAGGTTGGTTTATGATTCCCTTCTCTGAGGATTGCTCATTCTATCTATGTTCATATATAAAACATAAGGCACATGACAGTCCATCCACTAAAGTGATCTATCTTCTTTGTCTCTGCTAGAGGTTGATTTTCAACCTAAGCCAAAACAAGCAGCTAATGCACTAGTATATTAAAAGTAAAAACACCAGCAATCCAGTAAAATGTGTTTTAATTTTCTTTACTTTTTGTTTTGGCTTGTAAGGTGAAGTCCAAAGCTGTCTAGCTACTTTGAGCTGGGGTAAAAATAAATTCCTGTGAGTGCACCCATAGGAGGAGGCAGGAGAAAAGGAAAATCAGGAGGAAAGCAGAGCAGAGACTAGTGAGGAGCAGAGGAAGCATGAGGAAACAACATTAAAACTGAAAAACCAAGCAAAACATTGTATATAATGTGGAATTGTAACATGCACTACTATTGTTTCAGGATACATAATTTAAAATGTGTATTCTATTTTATTCTATGTGAGTGTGTCATTTGGTTATTTATTTAGTTTATATTTATATTCCTATGGGAAAATACTGCAGAATGAGGTTTGGGTGCAATGTTTAGTCCTTTTAACAGCTATGACTTTGGAAAGATCCTTTTCCTAGAAATTTGAGTATAATTTTAATGAGGGAAAGGAAAAGAATTGTTAGAAGATTTCTGGACCTTCAGATGAGGCAGTTTTACAACATTCTTTAGATATACCAATGTGAAAATCTTTTCCCTGCAAAATGCATCATGTTTCTGAGAACTAGGGATCTTGCGTGCCTACAGTGACAATTTCCCCCCAACTTTCTAGCCTTGGAACTTAATTAAGAAGTTGAGCTTCCAGAGGAGATTGGCCTCCTTATATTTGTTTTCAAAATGCAGCATTCAATTTAAAAAACTCACTTGAAGTTTCACTTCTTGCCAAGATGGAGTAACAGGGACAGAAATTACAGGAATCTACTATGCCCGTAACAACAGAGAACAGACAAAACACATGACACAGTGGTTTTTAAGACATTGCCTATCAGGCAAGGAAGGTGCTGGTTCCTGAGAAAAAGCAAATAAACAAGGTGAGTCATACAATTGCCCAGTTTATTGTCTAGAAAGAGTTTCCAGGTTGCAGCACAGGGAGGGGAACGGAGGCAGAGCCTGGCAGTCTCCTTGAGTTGAGGAGAAAGCCCTGAGAGTTTGGGGAGACCAAGAGGAAAGAAAACTACAGAGAAAGAACTCAAAGTTCTTCCACTGAGTACTGAGTACTGAGTACTGAATTATGTAGGTGAGGAAACTAGTCAAGGTGTAACTGGAAAAGACACCGGAGTTCGGGGTGCCTGTCACTACCAAACCCAATAAGCAATGACAGTGATTGAATCTTTTATGGGTGCTTTATTCAGATGGCCGGCAATCTGAGAAGATGGTGGGTTCATACCCTAACAGACCATCTAGTCTTCACTTTCCTGGTCAGATCTTTTGTAAGGGGGTGGGGAAGGACAAACAAGGTACTGTGAGGGTTTTGAGATTCAGGGAGGATTAGGTGAGCGAAGCTGCAGCATTCCTGTTCTGGGCAGTTAGCTGTTCCCAAGGGGCGGTGGTGGTCACACAAAAGGCCCGGATTCCTACAACTTGTCCCCAGGCGGTAATCTCTAGCCAGTGCCCCAGGTCGGCTGCTTTTCTCAGAAGCCAGGATGGTCCTTATCTATAGTTTCTGAAACAAAACTTTAACATACACATGACTTGCTAGACTTACAACTTTTTACCTTAAGCTAAAATTGTCCAAGTCTTGAGTCCCCTATCAAAGGGTGGGGAAAATAATCACCTAAAAGTATTAGAGGGACAGTCTTTCCAATAAATGGTGTGGGAACAAATGAATATCCCTGTGTACAAATAGGTCTGAATGTAAAACTATAAAACTTCTAGATGAAAACAGGACCTTTGTTTTCTTGGGTTGGGCAAAGATTTCTTAGATAAAATACTGAAAGCAATATCCTTAAAAGAAAATAATTGCTAAGTTGGACTTCATCAAAATAAAAAAAACTTTTCTTTGAAAGATACTACAAAGAAAGATTTGAACATAAATGTTTATCTAATTTGTTTGTAATGGTAAAATGTGGCTACGACCTAATATATATTTTCTCCACATTCTTGCCAACATATGTCTTTTTTTTATTTTTTAAATTATATTTTATTGATTATGCTACTACAGTTGTCTCAATTTTTCCCCCTTTGCCCTCTCCACCCAGAAACCCCCACTCCCTCAGGCAATGCCCACACCATTGTTCATGTCCCTGGGTCATGCAAATGGCTGCTCCATTTCCTATACTGTACTTTACATCCCCGTGGTTATTCTGTAAGTACCTATATGCACTTCTTAATCCCTTTATCTCTTCATTTGTTCCCCTATAATCGCCTCCCATCTGGCAACCATCAAAATGTTTTCTGTATCCATGATTCTGTCTATGTTTTTCTTGTTTGCTTGTTTTCAGAATCAGTTGTTGATAGATTTGCATTTATTACCCTTTTGTTTTTCATAGTTTAGATCTTCTTCTTTTTCTTATATAACTCCCTTTAACATTTCGAATACTAATGGTTTGATGATGATGAACTCCTTTAGTCTTTCACGTCTGGGAAGCTCTTTAACTGCCCTTTGATTCTAAATGGTGTCTTTGCTGGGTAGAGCAATCTTGGCTATAGGTCACTGCATTTCATTACTTTGAATATTTCTTGCCAATCCCTTCTAGCCTGCAAAGTTTCTTTTGAGAAATCAGTTGACAGTGTTATGGGAACTCCACTGTAGATAACTAACTTCTTTTCTCTTGTTGCTTTTAAGATTCTGTCTTTATCTTTTAACCTTTGACATTTTAGTTATGATGTGTTTTGGACTGGGCGTCTTTGCATCCATCTCATTTGGGACTCTGTGTTTCCTGGACTTGCATGTCTGTTTTCTTCACCAAATTAGAAAAGTTTTCTTTCATTATTTTTTCAAATAGATTTCTAATTTCTTGCTCTTTCTTTCTCCTTCTGGCACCACTATGATGTGAATGTTGGAACCCTTGACATTGTTTCAGAGACTCCTTACACTATCCTCAATTTTTTGGATTTGTTTTTCTTCTTGTTGCTCTGATTGGTTGCTTTTTTCTTCCTTATCTTTGATTTGATTATCAGTTTTATCCACTCTACTGTTGTTTCCCTGTAAATTGTTCTTTATTCAATTAGTGTATCCTTCATTTCTTACTGGATCTTTTTTATGCTGTTGAGGTCCTCACTAAGTTTCTTGAGCATCCTTATAACCAGTGTTTTGAACTCTGCATCTGATAGGTTGCTTATCCCCATTTCATTTAGCTCTTTTTCTGGAGTTTTGATCTATTCCTTCATTTGGGCCATGTTCCTTTATCTCCTCATTTTGGTAGCCTACCTGTGTTTGTTTCTATGTATTAGGTAGAGCTGCTATGACTCCCTATCTTGGTAGAATGGCTTAATGGTCAAGTGACACAGCCTCCCTTAACACCCAAAGAGTACCCTTCATGTGGGCTCAGTATACCCTCTTCCTGTAGTTCAAGATGATGGCATAAGTAAACATGGCTCACCTCCTCACACAACCACATCAAAGTTATAACTAAAATATAGAACAATCATCATTCATAACTGGCAGAAATTCAGTTGAATGGAAGTCTGACAACTACTGAATTAAAGAAACCACAGTCATCCAGACTGGTAGGAGGAGTGGAGATGTGGAACAGGCTGGTTCTACACTCACATGTGGTAGATAAAAATTCAGGAGGGGTATCTCAGGAGTGAGTAGTCCCAGACCAACACCCGGCCACCCAGCCCATGTTTTCAATGCCTGGAAGATAAGTCCCCACAACTTCTGGCTGCAAAAACCCTTGGGGATTGAGTCAGTGGAAGAAACCTCTGGAGCCCCAAGTAGTTCCCCTTAAAGAACCCACACACAGACTTAATCAGACTCATTACCTCTGAGCTCCAGCAGAGGGATAGCAGCTTAAAAGGCACCAGTCACATACAGAGAGAAACTGAAGTGTCTGGCATTGAGGTGAAAGCTGGCAGACAGCTTTCTCTCAGAGAGAAAGGTGAGCAGAGGTCATTGTCCCTTTTCTGAACCCTCCCTCCA
>PVIA01015892.1:0-20986 GCA_004024845.1 Tonatia bakeri | reverse complement strand
TATAAATTTAATTTTTGCTCAAGTAATAATAAAAAGAAGACAAACTCTCATTGATTTAATTCATTTTTATGTAAGAAAATTATTGAAACTTTCCAGTTTCATTATATCTATGAACAGAAAGAATAACAATGCCTAAACTTCAGTATATTGGACTCATAAAGACCTTAATACAGCCTAATTATAAAATTTAGTGCATATGAAACTTCGGCCAAGTTTATTAATTTCTAAGTCATATTTTTTTATCTATAAGGTGGGGTTACTGAATACTACTTACAAAAGTTACACAAAGAGTCACTGATTTAGTATATGCAAAGCACCTAGTATAACAATTATTATTATTGCTATTATTATTATCAGAGGGAGAAAAAAGCCTTACTTACAAATAAATGCAATTAATGAAACATACAAAAATACAATCATTTTATCTTAAAGAAGATACAACTTATAAAAAACTTGTTTCATGGATTTCTTCTACATATGAATTTACTGTATGAGTAGTTTAAAGTGAATTTTAAAACATCTTATTACTGCCCTGACTGGTGTGGCTCAGTTGGTTGGGCATTGTCTCACAAAGCGGAAGTCATCAGGTTGATTCTCAGTCAGGGCACATGCTTAGGTTGAGGGTCAGGTGCCAGTTGAGAGCATGTAAAAGGCTATGAATGATGTTTCTCTCATATATCAATGTTTCACTCCCTTTCTTTCTCACTCCCTTCCCCTCTCTCTAAGAATAAATAAATACAATATTTAAAAAAAAGGATATTACTGCTTCCAAATCTTGGCAGCTCAAGTGTTCATCAGTACATGAGTGGGTACAACAGTTATGGTACAGTTCCATAATGGAATACTATTCTACCATAAAAAAGAAGAAAACTTTATCTTTTGCAACAGTGGGGACGGACCTGGAGAACATTATGCTATGTGAAATAAGGCACTCAGAGAAAGACAAGTACCATATGATTTCACTCATACATGGAATCTAATGAACAAACAGAACTAACCAGCAAAATAGAAGCAAACTCAAAGGTAGAGAGCAGGATGACAGCTTGCATGGTGGGAGCTGGGGAGTGAAAGGATTGAGCAAAAACTTAAAAAAAAAAGAAATAGAAGAAAAAAGTATTACTAAAGAAGTCTGTATATGTATATTCAAACAAAAATATTTACTTAATGGAGAAAAGGGGACACTAGTGCACTGTTGGTGGGATTGCAGACTGGTACAACCACTGTGGAAAACAGTATGGCACTTCCTCAGAAAACTAAACATGGGTCTTCCATTTGACCCAGCAATTCCACTGCTGGGACTATATCCTAAGAACCCTGAAACACCAATCCAAAAGAACCTATGCATCCCAATGTTCATAGCAGCACAATTTACATTAGCCAAGTGCTGGAAGCAACCTAGGTGCCCATCAGTAAATGAATGGATCAAAAACCTGTGATACATTTACACAATGGAATTCTGTGCAGCAGAAAGAAAGAAGGAGCTCCTACCCTTTGCAACATCATGGATGGAACTGGAGAGCATTATGCTAAGTGAAATAAGCCAGGTGGTGAGGGACAAATACCATATGATCTCACCTTTAGCAGGAACCTAAACAACAAAACAAAGAAACAAGCAAAATATAATCAAAGACACTGATAGAGGACAGTCTGACAGTGACCAGGTGGGAGAGGGGAGGGAATTTCAGGGGAGAATGAGAAGGGTTTACAAAACAAATATGGAGGACACATGGACAAAAACTAGGGGGGTGGAAATGGGAGGGAGGTGGGGAGAGATGGGTGGGTGGGCTGGAATGGGAGTAAAGGACAGAAAAATGTACTTGAACAATGATTAAAATAAAATTTAAAAAAAATATTTACTTAAGAATTTTCTAAACATTTAGAATTTTATCACAAGTAACCATTAGGACTTTTCTACATATATAGAGACTTCACAATATATTACTTCATGCATGATGTAATATGCTGTATTGAATAAAAATTGTTATAAAGATTGTAAATATTAAATCAAGTACAGCAATATTATGTTTTTATACATAAGGTGAAATTGAAAGAGTATTTGAAAAAAAAAACCTAACTACATGTTCTCTACAAGAAACAGCTTTTAAATATAAAGACACAGGTGGGTTAAAGGTAAAGTGATAAAGAAAGACATGTCATGCTCACATCCATCAAAAGAAAGCTAGAGTCACTTTAATAATTTCAGACAAGGCAGACCTCAGAACAAAGAAAATTATCACTCAGAAGACAGGTAATACATAATCAAAAAAGGAGACAAATATCCAAAAAACCATGAAATCTTTACCAACAGAACATACAGCATGTGAAACCAAAACCGATAGGACTACAAGGAAACATAGACAAACCCATTATTACACTTAGAAGCTTAAAAATCCCTTTTCAGTAATTGACAGATCAAACAGGCAGAAAATCAGTAAGCATAATGTTGTAATGTTGATGAAAATTACCTTTTCAATCACTTTAATCTAATTGATATATGCAGAATACTTCAACAATAGCAGAGTACACATTTTTCCCAAGATCACATGTAACATGCACTGTTGGGAAATGCCCTGCCTGATTTCAGGAGCTATAACCCCCGCATGGCTAAGGCTAAGTGAGTGACCTTCAGACCCTAAGCCACTAAGGAGACAAAGTTTATCTCCCTGGCAGGGGCGCCACCTCTGCTCCTTTTACTTCACCCTGCCTGGCCCCCAATGCTTGTTTGGTTAGCCAATGACAGGTAAGATTCCCCAAGGGAGGGATAACCTAAGACAGGTACAATCATGGGGGCCCCCAGGGAAGGACTTGGGGGCTATAGAAAAGGGGTGATGGACCCTTGCCCCTTGGCTTTGACACATCCCGAGTCCTCATTCTGTCTTACAGAGGTCTCCTAATCTCTTGGCTGCCTTACTTCCCCTTCCTGACTTAAGCCTGAAACAATGACAGAGAGCAGTGCAGCCCTATGGGTTCCCTAGGGCAATCAGGCCTAAGAAAGAATACGTGAAATCCTATGAAACCTGCTTTGTTTAGAATGCTCTCAATTAAATGATAAGGGTCCAATCAGGAAGTGAGTTTGTTCCCCAAAGTTTTATGGCCATTTAACTATCTGATCCTGACTCAAAATAGGCCCTCAGAATTCTTTGTATGTTATCTATTGTTTGATCTTTACTGCCTGATAATGATTAATGAGCTTATGTATACACCCTGTATTCCTATGCAAATTGAATCCAATAAAAGCTTCTCAAGGCAAGGGTCTGGGCGCTCTCCTCTTGAGAGGGTAGCTGAGGCACTCCAAGTCTTGCTCTCCCCTTGAGAGAGAAGTCTCACCATCCCTTTTCCTCCACAGGACTCAGTAGTCCGTGTGAATTTATTTTGTCTTATCCATAACACTGTGGACACTTCAGGTTGGTGTCCGCATCAGTGCACCAAGAAAGACCATATTGTGGACCATAAAACACACCTTAAAAAATGGAAAGAATGGAAATTGTACAAAGTAGGTCCTCAGATATCAATGGAACTAAACTAGAAAACAGTAACAGAGTAATAGATGAAAAATCCCCAGATATTTGTAGGTTAAACAATACATAAAACACACAGATGAAAGAAGTCTCAAGAGAAATTTTTAAATACTTGCAATTAAATGAAAATAAAAATACAGCTTCTCAAATGTAGGATAAAATGAAAGCAATTTTAGAGGGTAATTTAAAGCAGAGAATGCTTGTATTAATGTTTTTTTAATTAAATTGGCAAAGTCATTTTGTGGGGGTTTAAGTGGAACACTCAGTAAAGTCCAAGAAATAGATTTCTCTAATAATTGGGTTTGTTTAGGGGATCCAGAGATACTACATTTATTTTAAAAATTGGATTAACAGGAACATAGAACAAACTAAAATTGTATATAATTAATTATACAGTTACAAATTAGTATACTACAAGACTACATATCTGACTAAGCTGCACAGAGAACTATAGCAATCTTTAGTGACATGTGGGAAAGTATAAGACCAGATATTTTTTTCTTTACTTTTTCCATCTTTATTGACATAGCTGGCATAACATTGTGTAAACTTAAGTGCACAATACGTTGATTTGAACTACTTGTATACTGTAAAATGGTTACAACCATAGCATTTGCTTGTATATTGTACAATGATTACCACCCTAGTGTTTGCTAACACTTCCATCATATCACATAATTGTCATTTCCTTTTTTTGTGGTGAGAAAATTTAATTTATTCTCTCGGCAACATTCAAGTACATAATACATTGTGATGAACTATAATCACAATGCAGTGCATTCGATCCTCAGAACTTATTAATGGTATAACTGGGAAGTGTGGCCCTTTGGCCAGGGCCTCCCTATCTCTCTCCCCACCCCAGCCCTGGCAAACATCATTCAAATCTCTATATCTATGAGTTTAGCTTTTTAAAATTCTACATATACATGATAGCATACTGTATTTGTATTTGTCTTTCTGACTTCTTCATTCAGAATAAGGCCCCCAAGTTCCATCACTGTTATTGCAAGTGGCAGGATTCTCTTCATTCTTAGGACTGAATAATATTCCATTGTGTGTATGTATATGGTGCATGTGTGTGTCACATCTTTATCTATTCACTAGTCATAGGCACTTAAGTTGCTTCCATGTCTTGGCTATTGTGAACAATGATACGATGATCATGGAAGTGTATTAATCTCCTTGAGTTTCTATTTTTTATTTCCTTTGGACATATACACAAAAGTGGAATTTCTGAATCATATGGTAGTTCCTTTTTTTTTTTTTTTTTTTGAGGAACCTCCATAGTATTTTCTATAAGACTAGATCTTGACAGTCATTCTAGGGACCTAAGTGAAAGATGCAAGGGTAAGGGCAGAAAATACTGGGACTCAATAATATTTAACAGAAGGAAGAAAAAGCCCTGAGAGAAAACCTCAGGGTAATTTTTAGAGGAAGAACATAGATTCAAAAATATATATATATATATTGAAAGTACTTCTTAAAGAAATAGATGAAGTGTTCATAATAAGATCTAATAAGAAATCACCATTTAAAGTTTCAAAAGTTTGGACTGGATATATTTGAGAAGAGGAAATCAGATAATCAAAAAATAATTATTGATTAAATATTTAACTTGCATTAATTTAATTATAATTCACTATATTATAAACATAATGTAGATAACTGTATGTTCCCTAAGTACATACTTATACAATTAATCAATTTAAGATCTGGATTGTTTAGTTCAGCAAATGCAAGCATGTATCTACAAAATAGAATAGAAATAATGTGATACAACCAATTATGAGTAGATACAAATCTAATCACAACCATTAAAATTTAAAATTTAATTATTTTGAAGTTTATTCTTAATATGAAAAAGGACAAATATATTGCTTTAAAATATTTCTTTTTTATAAAACTGAAAATAACTTTTATGGAACTTGGTTAGATGTTCTTGAACATCTAACCAAATACCATAGTCCATAATATTCCTAGAATTTAATTAGCTTTACTTAATTACTCTGGTCATTAAGTTAATGTGAAAATTATGATCACTAAAACTCAGTGACAAAAATATGACATCTTTTTACAGTTTATGAGTAGTAAACTTTTACATAAATATAAAACATATAATAAAAACTGCACATATAACTTATTTAAATATAACATGATAGCTTGCTTGCACAGCAACATGATTTTTATGTTTTCAAATGATAAGTTACCAATTATAAGAAAATGATGCCATAAGTATCAAACAGATTTCTGAGTTATGTTTTACTATTCCAAACAATTGTAATAAATGTAGTATTATTATCTAGGGAATAAAACAGACTTTTAAATCCATATCTTATAGATTTACCTGAGGTCTTAAAACTTATATTTTGTTTCCCAAACAGTTGCCATACAATGATTTCTACAGTTCACAGAGCAATTATGAAACATCAATTTCTTCAATAAATAGGAAAATCTCAGTTAAAGTATTGAACAGTTTACAAAGTAAATATAAAATAAAATGTGTTGAACTATTAATAAGGAAGCCCTTCATAACACAATTATACGATTTTTTTGCCCTCGTTCATGGGACTCAGTGGATTGAGTGCAAAGGGTCACTGTTCAGATTCCCAGTCAGGGCACACGCCTGGGTTGCAGGCCAGGTCCCCAGTAGGGGGCGCTCTAGAGGCAAGCACACATTGATGCTTTTCTCCCTTTCCTTCTCCTTCCCTTTCCCTCTTTAAAAATAAATAAATAAAGTTTTTAAAAAAAGAATTTTAGGATTTTTTTATTTATAGTCAAAATAAGCAGGTATTTATTTTTTAGAATTGAAGTATGGGAAAATATATGTACTTAAAATCAGATTTAAAGAATTACTTATTTTTATAAAATTCAATAAAATTTATTTATTTATAAAGGTATTAATTGAAGTCAGTTTAAATATTTTTTATACATTAACATTAAAACTGTAGTAAACTTAATAATAAATGCTAAAAACTTTATTTGAAAGTGTTACAGATCTAGGTCATAACAATGAAAACAACATAGAGGGTGGGGAAAAAAGTAGGTTTACAGTTGTGAGTACACAAAACAGAGAATTTATTCTTGTATTATTATTTATTCATTACTGTATTATTTTTCCATATTAACAGCTGGAAACCTACTTTCCAAACCTTTTATTAAAGTAGATAACGGGGAAATCTCAATACTAGACCTAGTCCCACATGAACTAGTTAACAGTCAACATGAAGAAGGTTCCCAGGGTTGGGGAGGAGAAGAGCGTTCTGGACTAATACAGGGCCTATTCATAAAGATGACAAAGCACTAACAGAACATCACAATAATGAAACAAAAGTGATAGGATTGGAAAAAGAAATTTTAAAATTCAACAGCTATGTTAAGATATTCATACAGTGTAAGATAGAATAAATACAATAAAACCCAAGAAAGATATAAAAGAGCAGAACAACATGATTGATCAGCTTGAACTAATTAATATTCATAGAGACTAACGAAAAAATAGTACAGTCACAGACAAAAACAAAATACACATTGTTTTAGTACATATTAAATATTTACCAGGAGAAATGATACTCCAGGCCATAAACTATCAATAAATTTAAACAGATTGGAAGCATGAAAGTATGATACAAAGAAGTTAGACTACAAAGCACTAGCAGAAATATACCTTGTAACACATCTCATGTTGGAAAGGAAACTACACACTTCTAAATACTCCACAGGTTAAAGAAGAAATCAAACTGGAAACTAGGAAATATTTATAAGTGAGTGAAAAATGACAACACAACATATAAAAATGTATAGAATACTGTTAAAGAAGTAACTAGCAGAACATTTAGAATTAAATGTTCAAATTAGAAAAGAATAAAGTCTCAAATCAATGATCTAAACTCATGCCTTAATCAACTGGGTGAAATGATGGGAGGTGGGAGAAAAGAGAGCAAAATAAATCCAAAACAAGCAGAAGAAAGAAAGTAGTAAAAGTAAGAGCACAAGTCAATGAAGTTAAAAACAAAGTATAAAACAATACAAAATATTAATGAATAAAAGTCCTATTTCTTAATATATCAACACAAATAAACCTCTAGCAGAATGACTAAAAATATGAGAAGATAATAAAACCAATATTCTATAGATATTAAAACAACCATAAGACACCCTTACAAACAATTTCAAATACGTAAATTTTACACTTTACATGAAATGGACAAATTGCTCAAAAAACCCAAACTACCAAAGTGTAATCAATAACAATTAGTTAAGCTGAACAATCTTTTACCTATTTCCTAGACATCTTGATAATATATGGTGAGAAGCTGAGAAATCTGAAAAAGCACATGCTGGCTTTTCAGTTAATTAAGCATGTGAATTAGTGATTATTAATTTGTGGAAAATGTATCTGAATGTGTGCAACAGACTGTGTTTGTGAATTTATACAGTTCTTCACAATGAGGCTCAGAAATCTTAAACCACTTCACTACACCAATTATGAGCAATAAATGGAAAATTGGGTTAGCTTAATAGTGTTTTCTGACTGAAGTAGAGTTATTATTCATCCTATAACCAGATTCATATTAATTTCAAGATTGCTATCCTAGTGACTTCCACAATTCAGGTTTCATGTAGCTTAAAAAATTTCATATGTCAAAATTATTGCAGCTCAACCAATAAACTATATATTGCAATGCTTTTAGTAGTCTGCTGTTTGCTTTGGAATGATATCGACATGACAGAGATTCGATTTCTGAATTTTGGTTTTATAACAAATGAACCCTTGCAAGAATCAAGGAAATCTTGCCATAACTCAGTTTTCTCAATGAAAAAAGAAACTACATCTCCCAGGATTGCAAGTGGACACACAGAATGGCCACTAAATTAAGTAGAGTTTTACAAAACCTGACTTAAAATAAATAATAAACAGCATACCACACAGTGCTTTAGTACTCCTTCATGAATCCTGACGTTTAGACTGAATTCTGTTGTCACACTTTGGAAACAGTGAGAAAGCCAAAGCTGTCTGTGTCCCTATGGTTTGGATCCCGCCAGCTGTATGGGGCGGCACCTGTCTCAGAGGTGAGTAAATGAAGGCATTTTAACAAAATTACCTTTTTGTATTTGTCCACTCAGGCTGTCATAACAAAATACTACAGACTGGGTGTCTTTAGCAATAGGTATTTATTTCTCACAGTTCTGGAGACTAGAAGTTCAAGATCAAGATCAGTGTCTGGTGAGGACTCTTTCCTTGGGTTGCAAATAGCAACACGGCCTTTTCTTAATACACACCAGTGGGGAAAGAGAGGAAGCAAACTGTTTTTAAAGGGAATTAGTGTCATGAAGGCCTCACCCACATGGGCTCTTCTAAACCTAATTTCCTCCCAAAGGTTGCAGCTCTAAATATCATTACACTAAGGGTTAGGTCTTCAACATATAATTTTGGGAGAACACAATTCAGTCCATAGCATTCCCTTAGTGCTAGAGCCAGAAAATGTGAATAACAACAGAAAGACTGACAAAAAAAATAGCCTACAGGTGGTATGCTACTGGAAGGGGTTATGTACAGTACAGAGACTGAGAGGAGTGAATGAAAATTATTCTCTAGCACATAAAGGGAGGTGCCAAAGCCAAGAACTTAAATCCTCATCTACGACTTTACATTTTAAAGACTATACAATAACAGAGATCTCCATATTAGCCATATATCAATGGCAGTTAGGAGGCTGATTAATAGATTAATCATCCAACCAAATGTAAAAGCAGAAATGCCCCTTCCTTGCCTATCATTTCTGTTATATTTCCTAAGAAAATATTTTCTATATGCACTAAATAAATCAGAAAACTGAAAAGATTCTTTTTAAAATATAGTTTAAAAATGATTAATAAATATAATAAAAAGGGTCATGTCTAAGGTGGCAAAATTTACAAAATAAAACACAGGACACCCAGTTACATTTGAAAAATAGTCCTGAATATTAATTTTTTAAACTGTAATAAAAAAGTTGCATAAAGGGAGCCCCGGCAAATTCACTATGGACACAAAATGAAGCATTAAACATTTGACATGTTCTGTCTCTGCAGGATGCCTGCATCCCTGCCTATGTTTCACTTTGTAGTTGTATTCTCTACAATATTCCAAAACCAAAGTTAGTAACAAACCTTCATATTATAAATAAAAAAAGTCAGAGGCATTGTATCCTCTAAGCACACAACAACCTCAGCTTTTAAAACATTTTTTGGTCTCACAATACCCGTACAAATGTGTAGTAACAGAAATGAAGTACTTTGAAAAACTTGTTGACCCTCAAAGAGTCATGAAGTAATCTTGTCACCAATTATATTTCTAACTTTTTATTGTTCTTTATATCTTTAGTAGGATAAATTGAAGAAATATGACCAAAAAAGGGGAAAATAAATGAACAAACACAGGCAAGGGGAATTGACACAGTCTAAGCAATTCTGATTATATGAATTCTAAAACCAAAAACATACTTGGTTTTAAATTTGTAGCTATAAGAAAGTGAGGCGATATGACAAATAGATCTGACAAGACTTGTTTTTTGAGCCATCTGGCATGTCAGAATTCCTGTGGCAAAAGCAAAAAAGCTGAAGTGGACTTGGAATCACAGAAGAAAATGAAGTGTGCCTTTTGCATTTATAATACGTGAAAAACAAACATCCTACTTAGCCTTTGCCCCATACTTGGGAAATAAGTCCGAAGGCATTTATTCTTGGGGTGGTGGAAGAGCACTTCCAATGAAGTAGTCTCTTTCATAATTACTCAACACATCTAGATCTCTTAAAGGTCAAGCTAACATTGGACATAAAGGTTAAGAATCCAACATCACTGAAGGTGGGAGACACAGAGGAGAAATGTTTACCATTAAGGAACATGAAACACTGAAATAAAAACATGTTCTAAAGAAATTGTTAAAGTGTATTTGAGAGAAAAAATTGACCAATAAAATTGTGTAAAATAACATTTAGAATGTTTTCAGTTGCTTTATGTGTGAATCAATTTCATTTAGTAAAAGCAGTTGAAATATTGAATCAAGAGCTAGAAATCATATAATGTAGATTAATTTGATCACTTCATTATATTTACAAGTAATGGCATAATCATTTATAAATATATTTCTAAAATAATACTACATTAAAAAATTGTTCACAATAGAAAAATTCAAATATAACAGTAACTATAAGGACAGTATAAATATAACCTGCAAAAGAACTTTCACTGGTTGCACAGAATTTGTTCATATTTAATCAATTCCTTGGGTTTCATAAATTTTATTAGAAGCTGTACTATAATCAATGCACTTCATTTAAACATTAATATTTTTTAGTACTGACTCCATAATACAACTCTATGGAAAGGTACTATTATCAGCATTTCTATTTTATAAAGGAAGAAACTGAGATTCAGGCTTTACATTTAAACTTAAAATGTCTAATCTCAGTGCCTATACTCTTTAAATTTATATTATATTTATATTTTAAGGTGCTAGTAGAACCCCATCAAGAAATTCAGGGAATTTCTGTCCCGTGACCTAGTGGGCAAGCACATGAACCTGGTGTTATCCACATTGCCCATGATTGTGTCTCAGAAGAAACCAATGACAATGTCCCATGGAGCTCTAGCAGCCTTGAACAGCAGCATGAAAGCACACAACCAGGATTTCCTGCAGGCAATGCTGAGATAGAGGTGACAACTCGGAAGCTACTTCCTGCCTGGTACTCCATGACCAGCACGTGGAAAATAGTAGTCCTTGAGGACAATGAGGGAACGAATCTTCAACCAGGAGAAAACTCAGCAGTTCTGGGACAATGGGAAGTACAGACGCAAGTGGGGCATGCTCATTTGGCCTGAGGGGTATGGTTATTCACATGTTCATCCTCAGTAATACTGAGATGACTGAGGGTGTTGGGAAAACACCTTTGATTCTGAGAAGCACTGTCAAGTGTCTTGAGCAGGAATGTGATCCCATCTAATCCTTTGGTGGAAGTCTTCTTCCTCCAGCCCCTCCCAGACTGCTCAGGTGGAGCCAGAGCTGGGCCACAGCTCTGTGATCAGTCAGGCTATATGGCTGCCTGGTGTTAAGAAAATAAAACCCACCACCTGGTCTTGCCCTGTTCCTTTCCCCCATACCACAGGGAACCCTACTAATTCCCAAAAAGGCAGCCAACTGAATGGGAGATATCTGCAAACAGCTCTGACAAAAGGTTAATACCCAAAATATATAAGGAACTCATATAACTCAACACCAAATATAACAAACAATCCAATTAAAAAATGGTCAGAAGACCTGAACAGACACTTCTCCCAAGAATACATACAAATGGTCAACAGATATATGAAAAGATGTTTAACTTCACTAGCTAATAGGGAAATGAAGATCAAAACTAGTAAGATACCTCCTCACACCTGTTAGAGGGGCAGTTATCAACAAGCCATGTAATGACAAGTGTTAGGATTGGAAAGAAAGGAACCTTCATTCACTGTGGGTAAAAATGCAAACTGGTACAGCCACTAAGGAAAACAGTATGGACATTACTCAAAACATTAAGAATAGAGTTACTATATGATCTAACAACCCCTCTCCTGGGTATCTACCTAAGAAACTCGAAAATATTTATTTGCTAAGATATATTCATAGCTCTGTACATTGCAGCATTATTGGTGGTGGCAAAGCATGGGGACAACCAAAGTGTCCTTCTGTAGAAACTGCATAAATAAGATCTAGTACACATACACAATGGGATAGAATCATTTTCAGTCACATGAAAAGACAAAATACTGCCATTTGCAACAACATGGATGGATTTTGAGAATATCATGCTAAGTGAAATAAGTCAGTCAGAAAAAGCTAAGAACTACATGATCTCACTCATATGTGAAATATAAAACTGAAACTCATAGATACAGACAACATTATGGTGGTTATAAGAGGGAAGGGGGTGGGGGAAGTAAAGTGCAAAGGGGGCCAAATATATGATGACTTACACAATTTGCTATGGGAGGTAGGCACACAATGTAATATACAGATCATGTTCATAGAAAAACACACTTGAAATATGACCTTATTAGTCAATGTCACCTCAAAAAATTTAATTTAAAAAATGAAATTCCCTTTATTATCTGAAATAAGAAGTAGGACATAAGTATGCTATAATCATTGCAGTTTGAAATTATATAAAGGGAGAAATGAATATTAGTTTCAGATCCATGACTTCTCCAGAAAGTGCAAGCTGGCAATCAGTCAATAGAAATAGAATATTAATAATTGATTTAATAGCGTTCAGTGAAAATGGAGCTCAACAAGATTGGCAGCTTAAAGGGATTTAATCTGGACTCAAGTCAGCTGTCACAAAGCAGAGAAAGGGCATATTTGTGACATAGAGAGAGTCTAAGTGTCATTATCCTATAATAGTCAAAAGAGTGTTGAGGAAGGAAATTTTTATTATATTATAACTATAAATCAAGAGCAGTGAACATTTTTTCCTTGTTTCAGATTAGTATGCCAATTAAAATATTAGCAAAATGACTCATGATTTAAGAGATTTTTATTCAATATTATATGTCGTAGGGCATACATATGATGTATTCAGTCATATCTAGACAGTTTGCCAATTATTTATAACTTTTAATATTTATTATGATTACTAAATATTTGCTTTATTAGCCCCTTTAGAAAGCATTAGAAATAGATTCACTCACTTCTACCAACAGATTTAAGAACTACCTGAATAGTTCTTGTTGGTGAAAAGTCATCATTGAATAGAATTGTAAAATACCTTTCTTTTCTAGATTCTATGTATAGTAAAAGTGGAAAAAGGTTACAGGTGACACTATTGTTTCTGAACAGAACAATACTAAACATTAATGTAATCTTTCTTCAGAAGAACCTTCAGACAGAAATAATGTTTAGAAGTAATATTCCCTGACATGGACCAAGTTCTTGTTAAGATTGTAGAAAGTCATAATTGCATAAGAATAATTTTCTAGTGTGTTTCTGCATGTCCTCTCAAGTTCAAAATATAGCTAAAGCAATTTTTAAACTCTAAATCTGAGTATAAAAACAAATTTATTTTCACTAAATATATCAGACAGGTTCAATCTGAATTGATAATATCTTATTAAGTTAAAAAAACGTAAAACTGACTTGTGGATTTAGTAAGGGTTAGCTTTAGAGATGAGAAAATGTTGAATGCTGCATTTTATACAAAAATATATTGATCTCAAAGCCACTCACACTGGAAGACATGCTAATAAAGTTTCCAGTCAGAGATGTCATTTCTGGCTGTGAGTTAAATTGATTCCCCAATAATTCTATTATTTTTGAGAAATATTAATCATGCCATAATACATTACTGAATCATCTATCAAATATAGATGAGAATGATCTATCCTTTCAACTACATAGGATGCTAATATAAACTAGTAGAAAAATCAGAACAATGTTTTTAAGAATTATAGGATCTAATTTCAAAAATAAAGCATTTGAAGTTTAGAGAAGTCACATTGAGAATCTGATTATGAAAGATTGCAAATGCTTCCAAATCTCCTTATACAAATTGCTTATAGATAGTACCTTTCTGTCTGCCATTCACACCCAGCTATTTGGTCAAACTATCTGTGCAAGCACAGGATATAAGAATGTCCATATTGGGCCCTGGCTGGTGTGGCTCAGTGGATTGAACACTGGCCTGCAAACCAAAAAGATCACCAGTTTGATTCCCTGTGAGGGCACATGTCTGGGTTTCAGGCCAGATCCCCAGTAGGGAGCATGTGAGAAGCAACCACACATTGATGTTTCCCTTTCTCCACCCCCCTTCCCCTCTCTCTAAAAATAAATAAATAAAATCTTTTTTCTTTAAGAAAAAGGATGTCCATATCGGCATTTCAACTAATTGATCGTTTCCTCCCTATTGACAGATCTATACACATGGCAGGGTCATAATGATTCTTCTATGTATTTTCACAGGGATGTTAATTAACTTAGGAAGTATCTTTTTAAATTAGGTTACATAGCATCCACCCTTTTTTAATGTTCACAGTTAATTATATTTGCTCTTCTTTCTTCATGTCAGTCAGTCCTTCATTCCATTTATATATAAGCCCAAAACAACTTTGCTGATGAAATATAGTAGTTTTAATAATGGAAAAGAAATAAAGGACTAGGAAAAAAATTTTGATATCCAAAATTAGTTTTAATAACCTCACAAGTCACTGCAAATCAATAAATTTTAGCACCCCTCCTCCTGTAGAAATATAATTTTTCATCACTAGTACCAATAATAAATATAGAGATAGAACAAGTATAAAGGAGACATGGACAATAACAAGGGGGGTTGGAAATGGCAGGGAGGTGGGGAGGGATGGGGTGAGATGGGGATAAAAGGCAGAAAACTGTACTTGAACAACAACTAAAATAAAAAAATTAAAAAAAATAATAAATGTATGGTACCCTAAAAATAAATAAATAAATATAGAGATAGATCTAGTAGATACTTGACATGTTTAAACACATGATAGAAATCCTTGTGTTTGTTAAGAAATGACTCTTTTTTATGAAGGAAAACAGAGTACCAAGTTTACTTAGAAATGTAAATACATTTATTTAGTGACTGGAATATAGGGAGGGAAGTAGGCTCAGTCAAGGAAGCCTTGAGAAGGAACTGAAGAGCAATGAGAAGAGAATCAAAACCTTTTGAAGGTTTTATTTTCTTCCTACAGCTGGAGAGAGATAACCACGAGAATAACCAGAATCTAGCTAGGTAGAAAACATTAAAGAAGAGACAGCATATTACAGTAGTTCAGGCACATGGTCTGGAGACACACACTACCCAAGTCTATCCAGTTCTACTGCTTACTGCTGTGATATTCAGTGTTTTATTTAACAAATCACGTCTCAATTGTCTCATCGGTAAAATAAAATCATTATAGTACCCTTTAGGCTTATAGTGAAAAATAAAAGTCAATACATGTAGTATGCTAAAAACTGTACTAAGTACATCATGAGTCCTCAAAAGAAGTCGCTATTGTTATTTTATGTTTTTGCCAGTTTTCTTCAGAACATCCTTATGCTAATAATATTACAATAAAAATCACAGGCAAGTAAAGTAACAGTAACTGAAAGCAAAGCTATTTTTAGGAGAGGTAGTTCACTAATCTACACAAAATTTTTAAGCAAAAATTACATTTTCATAACCTTTTACAATATTCTAGATAAGAAGCTGATTGCATCAACTAGATGTAAAAGCATAAGACTTGAGAGGCAACTACTTCCGGCCAAGATGGAGGCATAGGTAGACAAACTGTGCCTCCTAGCACAACCAAAAGAAGGACAACACAAATTTAAAAACAAAAAACAACCAGAACTCACAGAAAATCAAACTGTACAGAAGTCCAACAACCAAGGAGTTAAAGAAGAAACATCCATCCAGTAGGAGGGACGGAGATATGCAGATGGGCAGAGAGTACTCACCACAAGGTGGTGGCTGGTGGGTCCAGCGAGGCAGCAGATTGTGGAGCAGGGTGTGCAAGGCTGCAGCTGGCCAGCAAGGCAGCAGGAGGTGGACCAGGCGAGACTTGTGGACTGGGTGGTCCCACATTCATGGGCAAATAAACCAGGAGAAACAACTGGGGAGAGGGACAGACTGTGCAACTCAGGGTCCCAATGCAGGGGAAATAAAGCCTCAAGCCTCTGACTGAAAACATCTGTGGGGGTTGAGGCAGAGGGAGAAACTCTCAGCCTCATAGGAGAGTTCGTTGGAGAGACCCACAGGGTCCTAGAATGTACACAAGCCCACCCACACAGGAATCAGCACCAGAAGGGCCCAGTTTGCTTGTGGGAAGCAGGGGAAGTGACTGAAATCTGGCAGAGAGCCAAGCAAGTACCATCATTCCCGCTCTGACCTCTTCCCCACATATAACATCACAACACAGCCACGTGGGTTGCCCTGCCCTGGTGAACACCTAAGGTTATGCCTCTCATACGTAACAGGCATGTCAAGACAAAAAGACAAAAAGACAAAAAAAAAAAAAAAAAAAAAAAAAAAAAAAAAAAAAAAAAAAAAAAAAAAAAAAAAAACCCTGGCCCAAAGGAAAGAACAGATCAAAGCTCCAGAAAAAATACAACTAAGCGAGGAAGACATAGCCAACCTATCAGATGCACAGTTCAAAACACTGGTAATCAGGATGCTCACAGAATTGGTTGAATTTGGTCACAAATTAGATGAACAAATGAAGGCTACACTAAGTGAAATAAAGGAAAATGTACAGGGAACCAATAGTGATGTGAAGGAAACTGGGACTCAAATCAACTGTGGACCAGAAGGAAGAAAGAAACATCCAACCAGAAAAGAATAAAGAAATAAAAATTCAAAAAAATGAGGAGAGGCTTAGGAATCTCCTGGACAAATTTAAACATTCCAATATCTGAATTATAGGGGTACCAGAAGGAGAAGAGGAAGAGCAACAAGTGGAAAACTTACTTGAACAAATAATAAAGGAGAGCTTCCCCAATCTGGCAAAGGAAATAGACTTCCAGGAAGTCCAGGAAGCTCAGAGAGTCCCAAAGAAGTTGGACCCAAGGAGGAATACACCAAAGCACATCATAATTACATTAGCCAAGGTAAAAATGAAGGAAAGAATCCTAGAAGCAGCAAGAGGAAAGTAGACAACTAACTACAAAGGAACTCCCATCAGACTGTCAGCTGATTTCTCAAAAGAGACCTTGTAGGCAAGAAGGGGTTGGAAAGAAGTATTCCAAGTCATGAAAGGCAAGGACCTACATCCAGAATATTCTATCCAGCAAAGCTTTCATTTAGAATGGAAGTGCAGATAAAGTGTTTCTCAGATAAGGTCAAGTTAAAGGAGTTCATTATCACCAAGCCTTTATTATATGAAATGTTAAAGGGATTTATCTAAGAAAAAGAAGATTAAAAATATGAACAGTAAAATGACAGCAAACTCATAATCATTAACAAACACACCTAAAACAAAAACAAACTAAGCAAACAACTAGAACAAGAACAGAACCACAGAAATGGAGATCACATGGAGGTTTATCAACAGGGAAGTGGGAAGGGGAGAGAGGGGGAAAAGATACAGAGAATAAGTAGCATAGATGGTAGGTAGAAAATAGACAGGGGAAGGGTAAGAATAGTATAGGAAATGTAGAAGCTAAAGAACTTATATGTACAACCCATGGATATGAACTGATAGCTGGGCATGTGTGTGGGAGGGGGTGTGCAGGGCAGAGGGGAGTGAATGGGGGGGGGGAAATGGGACAACTGTAATTGCATAATCAATAAAATATATTAAAAATAAAATTAAAAAAATTTTAAAAAGACTTGAGAGGCAGAGTAAGGCAGAGATAACTGTAAGTAAGAACATTAAATGGGCAGACTTTGCATTCTATTATCTGATTGCCAGCTTCATGGGTGTCAGAGGCAGTTTAGCAAATGGGAGGCCACAGAAATAGCAGCAATGGTGGCAGTAATTACTGACCTTTCCTTTAGGACATCATGGTGTAAAGTTGAGGCCAACAGTCCAGACATAGTCCCATGTGACTTTCTGAGGACCTCACTGCTTATATTAAATCTCCTTCTGCTAGAAATACTAGAGCAGTTTCTGGTTTTAGTATCAGTTCTGAGTAATACTGTGCTTGAGACCATTAGCAACTGTGGCATGTACCAGCAGAAGCGGAATGACCATGGCCGCTGTAATGAATAGTAGGGTCAACACTGTAATCAAATGGTTTGAACTGCAGATTATTTGGGGCAGAGAGGGGAAAGTTAATTGATTACGGTGTCCTTAGCACTAAAATAGATGGGCAATCTAAAAAAGCTCTTTTGGACTTATAATAAAGACTAATAGATAAATAGATAGTTACACAGATACATAGATACTAAATAGGGAGACAGGGAGGGAGGAGGCGGGTGGGAGAAAGAACACCCTCTAGGTCTGGAGAAAGTGATCTGACAAGCCATTAAAGTGAGAGTCAGGATTCTCCATCTAATTTCTGGACTTGAGTCGGTTCGCAGGCATACAGCTCTTTGCATGTATAATAATAGAGAAGAAGGCAATAGTTTAGGGGATCTGGGTTCATGGACTTGGAGCTGAATTTCTAGTATCACACCAAGTCACTGTGATTTCCCACTTAGAAGCAAAACTGAGGAAAGTGGGGGGTGGCTCCCCTATATCTTCACAAAGATCCAATAAATTTGTGAATCCACTCTTTGCTTATTCCTTGGCTTCCTCCTCACAAATGTGAATTAACCACAATTGGAACCTGCCCCAGCAGGTGGCAGGCGCTCCCAGACTACCAAGACTACCAGCAGTACTGAGCGTGGCTTCTGCTGCCCTCTGCGACTACAGGGAGCACAGAGCGCTTCCAAAGAGGCTGAACAAAGCTCAGACTCAGTTGTGCTCCCTGCTTAGCAGCTCTTTGACTCTCAAATGAGTACCATTTCCACTTGATGCCATCACACAGACGGGTGCAAAAGGGACTCAGTAACACATTCACACAGAGGGTCCTCGAACCCCAGATGTCTGTAGTAGTGTGTTTAGCTTTAGTTTGGGGCAGCCCTAGAGGTTATTAGACAAATCTTTGCCTTCAGAGCTCTTTCTACAACATTCCCTTAATTCATTCAGCAAATGTTTAACTAGCAACTGATAGAAAATGGGCTTTATGATAAGGGCCCTAGGGCACAGGTTGGATGTGAAGGCATAAAAGTGAACCACCTTCAGGGAGTTTAACAGTATTGAAAAAATGATGACCTGATTCTAATTAAGTTCAATGGAGCAAGAAAATAACAGAGTGGTATTGGACTTCTGAGGATGGGATATATGATCATTCAGCCTTTACTTGAATGCCTCTTTCATTGGGGAACTCACTACTTTGTAAATAACTGAACCTGTTGTCAGAAGGTGACCTTTCCTTCACAGCTTTTAAACTCTTCAGCTGCATTTCACCAATGGTTAGATTTCACTACACTGAAAAGTCATTCTGTTTTCATTCCTTACTCCATCAGAGTTTGAATCTGCCTATCCTATTGGCACCCCTACACTTCAAAGTTTTATTCATTCCCTGCTGCACTTGAATTTAGAAACAAATTTTGCTTCTCTGCATAATCTGATTTAGAAAACAGAAGTGGTGGGGGTCTTTGCAGGTTTCTCTCTTTTATCATCAGTAATATCATCAGCAAGACAGGTTAGCTTATTCTGCAGTAACAAATAACCTCCCAATAACTGCAGCAGCTGAGAACAGTTTCTTTCCTATGCTGTGAGTCCAGTGTGGCCAGCAGGTCAGTCCCGCTCACTGTAGTCAGTCAAGGACCCTCCTTGAAGGAGGTGTGGGCTCGAGGGTGCCTGCAAGATCACCATAGCATTGGAAGGGAAGCATGACACAACCTGACCCAGAAGTGACTTACACTGCTTTGTCCAGGGCTAGTCCTGTGACCCCATTTAGCCACAATTCAATATTCTTGAACCAAAAAGGGAGAACAAGATGTGGGTGAGCAGTACTAACAATGCCCACAAGTGACGTGGCCTATGCGAGGTTATAAAGTGTGCGCACAATGGGCCCAGCTGGGGGCTTTGTAGGTGTTGGGCGTTACACAGCATCAGGTGAATGAATGATACAGATCTTAAAGAATCTGGTTCTACTCCCACCTAATATGACTCTACGCTGCTTGTTAAATTAACAAATTACAATTTTCTCTAAAAGAAAAATTACAGGACACTCTTCTGCCTAAAATTTGCCAACTTAGTACTCTAAGGCTGAAATTAGGACCAAACTCTTTAAGATGTCTGCAATAAACTACCTCATCTGTCTGACTCAGACCCATTTTCTACCTCCTTTTCTCTCAAAAACTACTGGCCCAACCTATTTGCTGGTAATATTTGGGGGAAAAATGGGTTGATTGGATTAAAAGTTCAAGTTAAATTTTAGCACCAATTTTAGTATTGTATAAATTTTGTAAGCTATCTCATGACTTAATTGCACCAGGGCAGTTTTGAAAATATAGTATGACAATTTAAAACACAAATCTAGCAGTGAGAAGAGTATGAGTCTGCACACAAGCACAATTTTGTCTGAAATTGCTCATGTACTCATTTTGGATAGTTCTGAGCTTAACTACTTTCTCATACTTGAAAGTCTCAGAGCTTTAACACATAACTTTAATAACAGAATTATTGTGATTCTTGCAATACTTTGCATAACTTAGCATAGTGCCTCATGATTTTATAGCACCTAATGCCATATATCTTAATTAAAATAGATAATGTGCCATACATAACTGATAAATATTGAATAGCAAATTCTAAGAACTTAGAAAATGCCTAAATTAGATCTCCCAGATCAATGTTAACTCAATCATTTACTGTGTGGGCAGTCTGATACATTTAAAACAAATAAACACCACGATTCCTGGGCAGTACAGCAAGTAAAAAACAGATTTATAGA
>PVIA01015891.1:0-20981 GCA_004024845.1 Tonatia bakeri | reverse complement strand
TCTCATGTTTCTCTCTGCACCTGCCTCTTCACATCCCCGTGTCCCCTCTCTCAGGCTAGTCTGTATCTTGGGCAAGTCTGTGTGACCCTCGCCCTCTTCCTCTTCCATTTAGATCTCTCAGCATTCAACATTTATTCAACACCCCACCTCTCTTCTCTCCCTTCTCTGTATCTGTCCCTTGGCCCTTTCCTTTCTCTGGCTCTCCCTTTGCTCATTTCACGTATAAATTCAGAGTGCCAGGCGGGGTGCGCTGCACAGGGTGCTGGGGACACTGGCGGGCATGGTTTCTGGTGTAGGGAGCAGAGGTGTGTGGGGAGGAATAAAATCAAGTGCACACACAGTGCCTGGAAGGAAACAGACTAGGGGCTGAGACCCTGGATACCAGGGTACTCAGAGGATGCTGGCAGGGGAGCCTCTCCCCATCTCTCTCTGTCTCTGCCTCCTTTGCTCTGCAGGGTTTTAGGCGGTGACTGTGTGGCCCCAAAGGCTACTCTGGGAATGGGGAACATCAGAAATCAACCGAATGAAGGAAAGCGAACCTTAGGGGTCTGCCTAGACCCCAGGGAATATAGGAAAAGACCACTAGGGACTGCCTGAACCAGGGAAGTGACCAACAGGCTCAACCATCAGGTGATGGAATGACTAGAAGCACGGCAGCCTTCCCCATCCTCATTTGCTGGATGAGGACGGTCACGCTGAGTTCTTTGTGGAGTCCAAGTTCAAGTCTCTTTTGAAAATAGTCCGCTGGCTGAAGAACTGGCTGCTTCAAGCAAGGCACAGGCACAAACGCAGGGTGCAGCATGGGGTAGGGGCTCTTGGCTGCAGCATTTCTGATGCTCGGCCTGATGATTCTGCACGATGGTCCGTCCTGTGCGTTGGGGGATGTCCAGCATCATCCCTGGGCTCTGCCCACCACGTGGCAGTGGGACCAGCACTCCCAGTCATAACTAAAACTGTCTGCAGACATTGCCAAATGTCCCTGGGGGACGGAACTGTCCGCGGTTGAGAACCACGGGTACAGGAGAAGGGGCCCTCGGACGGGGCATGTCTCCCTGCTCCAGGAAGTCAGGATGTATGACAAAACTGAGATCGATAATATTAATATTGTTAGTAACATGATTATAATGTCAGCAAATAATATTGCGTGCTGAACTATATGCCAAGGGTCTAAGCTCCCAACATTCATGATTTCATTTAATCTTGTAACAAAATCTATCAGGTGGGAAAAATTATTGTTCTCATTTTACAGATGAGGATACTGAGGCTCAGAAGGACCAAGTTATCGTATCCAACGTCACACAGTTAGGGAAGGGTGGGATCTGCATTCAAACTGAGACAGGTCTTTACTTAATGATTTTCTCTGAATGGATTCATTTTTTTAAAGTAGAGGCATTTACTTATAAAGTAAGATTTACACTGTCAAGGAAAAGGAACCAAGATTATTTGCCATAAATAGAAAGAAACTATTTATGTAAATACAAGTATAATGAAACCACAACAATGTTCTTAGATTCTAGCTGCACACTTTGCCTGCCAAATGCTCTGAGCCTGAGGGCTGCTCCCTCATTTAAAAGTCTCAGCCTGTGTGAATGGAGTTAAAGACACACAAGCACCAAACTGAGCCTTTTTCCTCGAAGTTATGAAACACGGTCCACCTTGTCCTGCGTCAGCAGGAGGCTTAGCTCCGTCTCTTTAGTGCACAACTACGGGCAAAATCAGTCCACCTCTCTGGGCCTCAGTTTCAGTCACCTGTAAAACGGAAGTCATGACATCTGCCCTGTTCCTTCCACAGAACTTTCGTGAGAATCAAATGACAGAGAAGAGGACTGGCAAATTATTAAGGGTAATGTGGAGGCAGGTCATGGCAACTCTTGGCCTAGTGGAGAAAAAAATATTGAACAAAAGAGTGGAGTTGTTTTCCAGAAATAAAAGACATGTTAACAGTGACTGCTGAAGGTAGAAGCCAAACTGAATTTTTACATATAACCATGACATAAACCAATAGTTTACTACAATATCTGTTTAATCCCCTCTTTCTTACCATAAGAGCCCCAATTTTTAGCTGAGAACTTGTCTATTGAAAGTAAAGACCATGCCCTGGCCGGGTGGCTCAGCTGGCTGGAGCACTGTCCCACACAGCAAAGGGCTGGGGGTTTGATTCCCAGTCGGGGCACACACCTAGGCTGCAGGTTTGGTCCCCAGTTGGGATGCATGTAGGAGGCAACCAACTGATGTTTCTCACATTTATGTATCTCTTCCTCTCTTTCTAAAATAAATAAACATATTTAAATTTTTTTTAAACCCTTGAAAAAGAAAATAAAGACCACATTTTCAAGTCTTATTGGCAGCTGGATAACTAGGCTACAAGACTAAATAAAAATGCCTTCAGATGTGTTATGTATCTGTTATGTGTTATAAACAGATTTATAAGGATGCCAGAGTATGCCCTTTGCTGCCCTTTTCTTCATTCATTTCTCCATCCTGCTGACTGGAATGCAGGTGTGATGGGTAGGGCCTTAGCAGCCATATTCAACAATGAGGACAAGGGCTATACTCCAGGAGTGGTGGAGCAGAGCTCTGGAAGGAGCTACTGTACCATCTCTGGACTGCCTTACTCTTGGGCACTGGTTTTACAAAAGAGACTAGAACTGAAGGTAATTAAATCACCATTATTTGGGGTTTTCCTATGGCATACAGCCAAGCCTAGTCCTAACTGATATGTTTTTCCTTCTGAATTTTGGTATCATGTGTATACCTTAGGAAAAAAAAATTTAACTGTGTATCCTTGGGTAAGTCACTTCACCATTCAGAACCTCAGTCTTGTCATCAAAGGATTGGCGATATCAAGGCCAGAGGCAGACTGGGTGGTCGCCATAGTCACTGTAATGGCGACAGGCTCCATTGTGTGGTGTGAAGGTAGCACATGTGGAGAATTAACAGTGGTGTCCATAGAAGCCAAAGTCATAAATGCACTTATCTCTGACTCAGAAATGCATCCTATGGCTAAACTTGTGTGTGCACCCAAAGGATGTGTACAGGGTGCTTACTGAGCCCCCTTTTTTTATAACAAAGGACTGAAATGTCTCTTAAGAGGAAATGTTAAATAAAGCATGATGCATACGTACCATGGAACACTACATAGCCATTAAAACAAATGGAGAACAACTGTGTCATCATGGAAAATCTTCTAAGATATAATAAGTCATTTAAAAATCAAGGTACAGAATTGTCTATATAGTGTGATCCCATCTATGGTTTTTAAAAAGTATGTACATAACTATGGTAGCATGACATTTAGAAAGAATGGTAGCTCTGTAAGGACTGACACTGTGAGCTTTCTGAGACATGCTGTCTACTGCAGACAGCAGTCACAATTTTTATCAAATCAGCATGTGGCCAGTGTTTTTCTGTGGCCCACACGGTTCTGCTTTATGTGTATGAAATGGCGGTTTTCCCCCTTTGGAAGGATACAGAAGCCTGGGAGGAAGGAAGGAGAGAGCACTTTCTCTTCACTCTATACCCTCCTGTCCTGTTGGAAGTGTTTAATATCAGCATGTATTATTTTTATAATAAAATGATTTTATCACGTCCAATCCTTTTCCACCTATGTCAGGTCATGAAATGCTCTTAAACTTTATTTTTTTTAAAGATTTTATTTATTTCTTCTTAGAGAGAGGGGAAGGGAGGGAGAAAAATAATAATGTGCAAGGGAAGCAGCGATCGGCTCCCTCTCACGTGTCTCCAGACAGGGACCTGGCCTGCACTGCAGGCACGCACCCTGGAACCAAACAGGCGACCCTCAGTCTGCTGGACAACACCCAACCAGCTGAGCTACATAAGGCAGCATGACCTTAAGTTTTTAAGAATTAACAAATGAAGGGAGAGTTAAAAGGAAAGATAATACTTGAGCTTGGGGAATAAAATTAGGATGAGACTAAGAAGTAGTAAAGAATTAGTAAGAGAAAATATATACACAGGTGTTTTGGGGGTTTTTTTGAAGCTGTGCTATAAATGTGCCTTGAGATAAGTTTTTTTAAAGATTTTTATTTATTTATTTTTAGAGAGAGGGGAAGGGAGGAAGAAAGAGGGAGAGAAACATGGGTCAGTTGCCTCTTTCAAGCCCCCAACCAGGCACATGGCCCACAACCCAGGCATGTTCCATGACTGAGAATCAAACTGGTGACCATTTGGTTCACAGGCATCACTCAATTCACTGAGCCACACCAGCCAGGGCAGTCTGTTTTTTGTTTGTTTTTTTTTTAATGTTTTTTATTGATTACGCTACTACAGTTGTCCCAATTTTTTCTCCTTTGCCTCCCCCTACCCAGTATGCCCCATTCCCTCCAGCAATCCCCCTCCCCACACCTCTTAGTTCATGTCCATGGGCCATGCATATAAGTTCTTTGGCTACTCCTTTTTCTATACTGCTCTTAACACACCCCTGTCTATTCTGTACCTACCAATTTGTACTTCTTAATCCCTGCACTCTGCATCTGACAGATTGCTTATCTCCATTTTGTTTAGTTTTTTTTTTTTCCTGGAGTTTTGTTCTGTTCTTTCTTGTGGGCCATATTTCTTTGTCTCCCTATTTTGGCAGCTTCCCCATGTTTGTTTCCATGTACTAGGTAGAGCTGCTTTGACTTCTTGTGTTAGTAGCATAGCCTATTCTAGAAAAGCGCATTGGCAAGTTGAATGGGGCAGAACCTTAGATAATCGCCAGAACAGGGCAACCCATTCAAACCAGATTGATGGAATCTCTGATGTGGTGTTGCCACTCTGTGGCTGTGTGTGGGGGAGGGCTCAGAAAGGGGACAATGCTGCGGCCTGGCCTCTGGAGCTTTGTCCAGGAGGAAGCTGTCCCCTGGCACTTTCCCTGATGCCAGACACTTCAATTTCTCCCCATATGCTGCTGGTGCCCTTTCAGTTGCTACCCTGGTGCTGAAGCCTAGAGAGAGTGAGTGTGTGTGAATCGTAAGTCTGTTGAGGGACCTTTAAGAGGAGACTCCTGAGAATCCCACAGTTCTCTTTGCTGCCCCGACCCCCACTGATTTTTACAGCCAGAAGTTATGGGAACTTATCTTCCTGGCACTGGAACCCTGGGCTAGATGGTCTGGCGTAGGGCTGGGATCTCTCGCTCCCGAGGTATCCCTCCCAATTTTTACCCACCATACGTGGGTGTGGGACCATCCACTCAACATCTCTGTCTCCGCACCTCTCCACACATCTCCATGTCTCCACCCCTCCTACTGGCCTAGATGAATGTGACTTCTTTAATTCCTTGGTTGTTGGCCTTCCATACAGCTTGATTTTCTGATAATTCTGGGTGATATTTGTTTTGTAGTCTAGTTGCAGTTTTTGCTGTGGTTGTGTGAGGAAGTGAGCTGTGTTTACCTATGCCTTCATCTATATGTCTTTTTAATGATGCATTTTACGCTTAACTATTTGAATAGTTTTATTATAATACCATTACACCATCCTCGAAGGACATCCGCTGAGCTGAACACTCCTAGAAGGAGGCCTCTATTTTTGTTCATCAGCCCCAGCCATGCCTGACACACCACAGCTAACACTCATTACTGGGCAGTTAGACTGGACGTCTCCCAGGGCTTTCTGTCCCTGAGCAGACTCCCAAGAAGCTTGCTAAAGACTTAATTATATTGCCACAAAAATCGTATGTGGAAGTCCTATCATCCAAAGTGATGGTATTTGTTTTTTTAATATATTTTGTTGATTATGCTATTACAGTTGTCCCATTTTTTTCTCCCATTTATTCCCTTCCACCATGCATCTCACTGTCCACGAGCATTATCCCTCCTTAGTTCATGTCCATGGTCATATATATAAGTTCTTTGGCTTCTCCATTTCTTACACTATTCTTAACCTCCCCCTGTCTATTTTGTACCTATAATTTATGGTTCTTATTCCTTATACCTTTTCCCCCATCCCCACCCCACCCCCCTCCGGCTGATAACCCTTCATGTGATCTCTATTTCTGTGATTCTGCTCCTGTTCTAGTTGTTTGCTTAGTTTGCTTTTGGCTTTGTTTTAGGTTCAGTTGTTGATAGTTGTGAGTTTGTTGTCATTTTACTGTTCATAGTTTTGATCTTCTTTTTCTTAGATAAATCCCTTTAACATTTCATATAATAAGGGCTTGGTGATGATGAACTCCTTGATCTTGATCTTATCTGGGAAGAACTTTATCTGCCCTTCCAGTCTAAATGATAGCTTTACTGGATAGAGTAATCTTAGATGTAGGTCCTTGCCTTTCATGACTTTGAATACTTCTTTCCAGCCCCTTCTTGCCTGCAAGATTTCTTTTCGAGAAATCAGTTGATAGTCTTAAGGGCACTTATTTGTAGGTAACAGTCTCATTTTCTCTTGCTGTTTTTAAGATTCTCTCCTTCTCTTTAATCTTGGGTAATGTAAGTATGATGTGCTTTGGTGTGTGCTTCCTTGAGTCCAACTTCTTTGGGACTCTCTGAGCTTCCTGGACTTCCTGGAAGTCTATTTTCTTTGCCAGACTGGGGAAGTTCTCCTTCATTATTTTTTCAAATAAGTTCTCAATTTCTTGCTCTTCTTCTTCTCCTTCTGGCACCCCTATGATTTGGATGTTGGAACACTTAAAGTTGCTCCAGATGTTCCTAAGCCTCTCCTCATGTTTTTGAATTCTTGTTTCTTCATTCTGTTCCAGTTGAATGTTTATTTCTTCCTTCTGCTCCAGATCATTGATTTGAATTCTGATTTCCTCCCCTTCACTGTTGGTTCCCTGTATATTTTTTCCTTTATTTCACTTTTTATAGCCTTCACTTTTTCCCCTATTTGCGACCATACTCAATCATTTCTGTGAGCATCCTGATTACCAGTGTTTTGAACTCTGCATCTGATAGGTTCATTATCTCTTCATCGCTTAGTTCTATTTTTGGAGCTTTGATCTGTTCTTTCATCTGGGCCATTTTCTTTTTTTATCTTGGCATGCCCGTTATGTAGTTAAGGGGCAGAGCCTTAGGTATTTGCCAGGGCAGGGCAACCCACATGGCTGTGTTGTGGTGGTGTATTCGAGGGAGGGGTCCAAGAAGGAACATTGCAGCTGGCTTGGCTCTCTGCAGGCTTCTGGCCACTTCCTCCACTACCCACAAACAAATTGGGCCCTTTTGGTGCTGATGCCCAGGTGGGTGGATTTGTGTATGTTCTAGGACCCTGTAGGTCTATCCAGTGAACTCTCCAGTGAGGTTGGGAATTTCTCCTGCCACCCCAACCCCACAGGTTTTGTAGCCAGAGTACTAAAGGCTTTATTTCCCCACACTAGAACCCTAGGTTTCATGGTCTGTCTTGCTCCTCAGTTGTTCCTCCTGGTTTATCTGCACACAGATGTTGGACCGCCTGTTCAGCCCCCTGCTACCTCTCCTGCCTGATCCTCTTGTGCACATCTTCTCCACCCCAGCTGCCTGTCTCTGCCCCTCCTATCAGTCCAAATGAATGTTTCTTCTTTAACTCCTCAGTTGTTGGACTTCCATACAGTTTGATTTTCTGGCAATTCTGATTATTTTTTGTTTTTAAATTTGTTGTTGTCCTACTTTTGGTTGTACAAGGAGGCAAAGTGTATCTACCTATGCCTCCATCTTGACTGGGAGTCTCCCAATGTGATGGTATTTGGAGGTGGGTTTTTGGAAGGAATGAGAGTTAGATAAGGTAATGAGCGTGGGGCCCCCATGATGGCATTAGTGTTCTTATAAGAAGAGAGACCAAGAGCTTGCTCTCTCTCCCTCTGCTATGTGAGGACACAGCAAGAAGGCAGCCAGCTGAAAGCCAGGAAGTAGGCCCTCATCAGAACTCTACTGTGCTGGCACCTTGATCTTGGACTTCTTAGCCTCCAGAACTATGAGAAAAATATTTCTGTTGTTTAAACTGTCGAGTGTATGTGTGGTATTTTTCTTCATTAGCCTGAGCTGATGAAGACAAGGCCACTCCCCTTGCTCCTGATGTGGCCTCTCTGTTGTGCCAACTCCTGCTTTTTTTTGCCTGGGTCTCTCACACCCAGACTCTGTAGATGGACACTCAGCTAGATGTGAGGGATAGGTCTCTGTTGGGCAGGAAGCTGAGTTGATGTAGTGTGAGTGAAGCACAATGAGGAGCTGCCCCCTCACCACCCACAGGTCCCCAGAGGCTCTGTGTTAGGTCCCTCCTCAGCAAGGGAAGGAAAAAGCCTATGGATTCAGAGGGGCAGGGCTAGATAGCAGTCCTGTACAGTGGATCACAAGCTTCAGAAAGCTGTTTGCCATAATATCTCCGTGAGCTGAGCCTGCACAATCATGCCCAAGCCATCCTCTCCTCCGGGTGCTCCCAGTGGAACTGTGCAGCTGTGTTCCATAGACATGAACTAGATGGTGCAGAGCCCCAAACTGAAAACAACCCAAATGCCTATTCACACTGTGATGGAGAAATAAATGGTACAGTCTTATCCAATGTAATATTATACAGCCCTGAGCATGAACTAAGTGTTGTTATTGGCAACGACTTATGTGCATCTTATAGTGATAACATTGAGAAAGTGTGATTCCATTTACATTACATTTTTGAACAAGACAGTGGTTACCTGTAGGGGCATTGATTAGAAAGAGGCATGAGGTTATTAACCTGGATGCTATTTACATAATCACAGTCACTTTGCAGAACTTCTCTGAGCTGTAGACCAGTGATTTTTTCACTTTTCCATAAGTATGTTATACATATGGACTTAAAGAGAAAGCTGCATACCACTGTGTATAATAAGTAAACCCAAATGCCCACTGATAGGTCACTGATTAGAGAACGCCCATGCAGTGGCACACATGGCAGTCACAATGGGAGGGAGGGAGCTTTTTTATTGTTTATCCTCACCCGAGGACATTTTTCATTGCTTTTAGAGAGAAAGGAGGGAGGGAGGGAGGGAAAGGAGCGGGGGGAGAGAGAAAGAGAGAGAAAGAAATCTAAAAGAAAAAAAAAAGAAACTTCTATGCAAGAGAGAAACATTGATTGGCTGTCTTCTTGTACGTACCCTGACAGGGGACCAAACCCACAACAATAGACTCAAAGAAAATATTTGCAAATCATATATCTGATCAGAAACTTGTATCTAGAGTATATAAGGAACTCTTACAATTCAATAATAAAAAGAAAAATAACTCAACCTGGTCAGGTAGATCCGTTGGCTAGAGCATCACCTAGATATGCCAAGGTTACAGGTTTGATTCCCAGTCAGAGCACATACAAGAATCAATGAATGCATAACTAAGTGAAACAACAAACTGATGTTTCTCTCTCTCTCTCTCTCAAAATCAATAAATGAAATTTTAAAAATAACCTAATTTAAAAATTATAAGAGCAAAAGATATGAATAGACATTTCCCCAAAGAGGATATACAAATGGCCAAGAAACACAGGAAAAGATGTTCAACACCAGGCAGCAGAGAGAAGTGTGGTACTCACATACTCCCATAACCACATGTCCCGAATGAAAGAACAAAACTTCAGAAAAAGAACTAAATAAAATGGAGACAAGTAATGTACTAGATGCAGAATTCAAAACACTGGTTATAAGGATGCTCAATGAACTTCGGGGAAGAGTAAATGAACTCAGAGAGAACTTCAAAAGCATTTAAAAAGGACATGAAAACCATAAAAAAAGAACTGGTTCTGACTACGAAGGACACACTAACTGAAATTAAGAATAATTTACAGGGAATCTACAGTAGAGTAGATAAGGCAGTGAATCAAAAAAGATGAGGATAATATAAGGAGCCTCTGGGACAACTTCAAACATACCAACATTCACATCATGGGGATCTTGGATTAAAGGGAGAGCAAGAAATTGAAAACCTATTTGAAAAAATAATGACAGAGACCCTGGCTAGGTAGTTCAGTTGGTTAGAGCATTATCTTGATACACCAAGCTTGTGGATTCAATCCCTGGTGAGGGCACATACAAGAATCAACCAATGAATGCATAAAAGGTGAAACAACAAATAGATATTCTATCTCTCTCTAACTCACTCTCTCTATCTCTATCTCCTCCCTCTCTCCCTCCCTCTCCCCCCTCCTTCCTCTTTCTCTCTAAAATCAATAAATAAAATTAAAAAAATAATAATGATGGAAAACTTCCTTCATCTGGTAAGATAAATAGACATAAAGTTCAGGAGGCACAGAAAGTCCCAAACAAGTAGGACCCAAAGAGGCCCATGCCAAGACACATCATAAGTAAAATGCCAAAGGTTAAAGATAAAAAGAGAACCTTAGAAGCAGCAAGAGAAAGCACTTAGTTATCTACAAGGGAGCTCCCATAAGGCTGTCAGCTGACTTCTGAACAAAAACTTTGCAGACCAGAAAGGAATGACAAGAAATATTCAAAGTGATGAAAATCAAGGACCCACGACCAAGATTACTTTTCCCAGCAAGGCTATTATTTAGAATTGATGGACATATAAAGAGCTTCCCAGACAAGAAAAAGCTAAAAGAACTCATCACTGCAAAAACAGTATTACATGAAATGTGAAAGGATCTTTTGGAAGAAGGCGGAGGAGGGAGAGAGGGGGAGGAGTAGAGGAGAGGGAGGGGAAGAAGAAGTATTAACAATATGAACACTAAAATGGCAATAAATACATACCAACAATTGAATCTAAAAGATAAAAGAAATGAGCAAACAGAGCAAAAACAGACTCATAGATACAGAGAACATTTTGATGGTTGCCAAATGGGAGGGGAGTTGAGGGGCAAGGTGAAAAAGGTGAAAGGATTAAGATGTAGAAATGGGTAGTTGTAGAATAGTCATGGGGATGTAAAGTATAGCATAGGGAATATAGTCAATAACATTCTAATAACTATGTATGGTGCCAGATGGGTACGCGATTTATTGGGATAATCACTTAGTAAGTTATATAATGCCTAATTACTGTACTATACATCTGAAACAACTATAATATTGTAGGTCAATTGTAATTGAGAAAATGATTTAAAAACAATAAAAATAAAATGAAGGTGTTCATGACCACACTTTCACTCCTTTTATTAAGGCCCAAATATGTGCCTCTAATCCATTTCAGAACAGCAGAAATCAGTTTTGATTAGTGCATTTTCTGTCTAAATAACCCCAGCTTCTAAGTTGAACTGAGATGATAATTGCTTCATATTTCTCCTTTTAAGACATATGTGTAGCCAGCCCTAGCTAGGGCTGGTGTCATCCTGTTTTGCCAAGGTTGTGGATTTGATCCCCAGCTAGCGTACATACAAGAATCAAGAATCAACCAAAGAATACATCAATAAGTGGAACAACAAATTGATCTCTCTCTCTCTCTCCCTTTTCCTCTTTCTAAAACTAAAAAAATAAATAAATAAAGATATATATGTAAAGCCATCATTCAATTTACATTTTCTTAACAAAATTATCTTCACAACCTATTTTTGCTTATCTTTTAATTTTTTTATCCTTACTCAAGGGCATGCTTATTGATTTTAGAGAGGAAAGGAGAGGGAGAGAAATATTGATGTCAGAAACATTGATTAGGTTGCCTCTGCTATTTGCCCTGATCAGGGACCAAACCCACAAATTAGGCATGTGCCCTGACCAGGAATTGAACCTGCGACCTTTCAGTTTATGAAACAATGCTCCAACCTACTGAGCCACATTGGCCAGAGCTACTTATCTTTTAATTTTTATGGTGTGTTAGAAAATTTATTTTTCATTGCTTTCACAATAATCTTTTTTTAGTACTCTGGTAACAGTTGCTATAATATGCTAAAGGAAGTTTTTCTTTTTCTTTTTTTTTTTTTAAAGATTTTATTTATTTATTTTTAGAGAGGGAAGGGAGGGGGAGAGAGAGAGAGAGAGAGAAACGTAAGTGTGTGGTTGCTGGGGGACATGGCCTGCAACCTAGGCATGTGCCCTGACTGGGAATCGAACCTGCAATGCTTGGTTCACAGCCCGCGCTCAATCCACTGAGCTACACCAGCCAGGGCAGGAAGTTTTTCTTGAAAAAAAATTTTAATATAGAGGAAGAAATAATGAGACCAGAGATTACTGATTTCAGGGATGATGCTTCTCAAGATGAAGTCTGTGATCAAAAAGGCCTTCCATGCCCCCAAATATCTAGGTTTCAAAATGACTTAGTGTTCTACCTTTAAAAAATAATCTCTTAGTCCAGCACTGGATTTTCCTTGTAGTTCTATTTTATTTTGTACAGTAAATATGTAGAAAATTTAAAAACGTAGAAAAGCACAAGAAGAAAAAAATGATTTGTAATCTCCCATTGAAAGATAAATACTAATATTTATGTATATATTCTTCCTATGTAGTATAACTTCTAAAATAAAATGGAAACATGCTGAAAAAAAATGTTCAACAGCACTAATCATTAGGGAAATGCAAATCAAAACCACAATGAGACACCACTTCATACCCAGTGCGATAGCTATAATCAGAAAGTTAGATAAGGCCCTGGCTGGATAACTCAATGGGTTAGAACATCATCCTGATACACCAAGGTTGCCAGTTCAATCCCTGGTCAGGACACATACAAGAATCAATCAATGAATACATAAATAAGTGGAACAACAAATCAATGTTTCCCTGTCTCTGTCTCTCTCTCCAAAACAAATAAATAAAAATATTCAGATAACAGCAAGTGTTGATGAGGATATGAAGAACCAGGAACCCTCAGATACACTGCTAGTGGTAATGTATAATGGAGCAGTCAGTTTGGAAAACAATGTGGCAGTTTCTCAAAATTTTAAATTTAGAGTTGCCACTGAGCCACCTATTCCACTCTTAGGTATTGCACATACCCAAGAGAAATGAAAACATGTGTCCACACAAAAACTTGTACACAAATGTTCATAGCAATAGTCATAATAGCCAAAAGGCAGAAACAACCCAAATGGCCACCAACTGATGCCTGGGTAAACAAAATGTGATCTACCTACAGAATGGATTATTGTTCAGCCATAAAAAGGAATAAAGTATTGATGCAGGCTACAACATGATGGGCCTCAAATACATTATACTAACTGAAAGATGCCAGTCACCAAAGACCACATACTGTATTATTCCACTTATATGAACTGTCCTGAACAGGCTAATATATAGAGGCAGAAAGTAAATTAGTTGTTGCTTAAAGGCTGAGCAACCTGATGGAGAAATTGGTTTAGGAAGTGATGGCTAAATGGCACAAGGCTTCTTCTTCTTTTTTTTAGATTTTAAAATTTTTTAGAGAGTGGGGAAGGGAGGGAGAAAGAGAGGGAGAGAAACATCAATGTGCGAGAAAAATATCAACTAATTGCCTCTCACACACCCCCAACCGGGGCCCTGGCCCGCCACCCAGGCATGTACCCTGACCAAGAATCAAACCAGTGACCTTTCGGCTTGTGGGATGACGCCCAGCTCCCTGAGTCACACCAGTCAGGGCACGAGGCTTCTTCTTGAATTGACGAAAATATCCTAAAACTGACTGCAGCCATGGTTGCACAAATCTGTGAATATGCTAAAAAACACTGAACTGTACTCTTACATGGCTGAATTGTAAGATATATGAATTCTAGCTCAATAAAGCTGTTATCAAAGAAAGGAGGTGGGCAGTGTAGTCTCTCTCTACTCGTTCGGAAGTCTCCTGCCAGCACTTCAGTGCAGCTAGATTCCTCCAGCTTCAGTCAGCCTTCAGAGGACTACAGCCCCCACTGAGGTCTTTTATTATTTTTTAAGATTTTATTTATTTATTTTTAGAGAGAAGGGAAGGGAGGGAGAAAGAGAGGGAGAGAAACATTGTTGTGCAAGGGAAACATCAATTGGTTGCCTCTTGAAAGCACCCCCAACCAGGGACCAAACCTGCAACCCAGGCATGTACCCTACCCGGGACACAAACCCACAACCAATGGCTTTGGGGGATGAAGGCCAACCTGGTCAGAGCCCCCCACTGAGGCCTTCCTTGCAACTTTTTGAGAGACCCTGAGCCGGAACTACTCCTCTTAGTCCCTCCCAAATTCTGATAACTCACAGAAACAGAGATAACACATTCATGTTGCTTTAAGCCATTAAGTTTAGGGGTACTTGTTATGCAGCAACAGATAACTAATTTATGTTTTAAAATGTTGTTTGCATTTGCTTGTATATATATGTGATTTTTGGAAAGGATGCCCAAGAAACTGGTAATAGTGATTGCCTCAGTGAGGATCAGTGAGGGATGAAAGGCAAGAAGGAAATTTATGTCTGATTGTGCACCTTTTTACCTTTTGAATTTCAAATCATGTGCATCTATTAAATTTTACAAAAGTAAATAAATGTCTGGAAAATTTTTAAACAAAACACAACCACACAACTATCTGTCGCCTACAGGTAAAGCCTAAACTCCTTACCATGGTTTCAAAAGCCCCACAATCCATCTCCCAATCTCAGCTCTCACTGCTCCTTGCCCTAATTGCTTGTAGTTCCCAAAACACAGCAGGCTATTTCCTGCCTCCATGCCTTCAATCATGCTACCTCTTCTGTCTGGTTCTCTGGTTCCCTTTTTTCTTCCTTCCCATCCTTTAAGACTCAGCTCAAATGCCATCACTTTTTGAAAGACTTTGCTGGCTGTCCTTAATCATGTCAGAAGTCCCCTTTGTGCGCCCAGAAGACCCCTGTGTGACTCAATCACTTCAAGTGTCATACATGATGGAATGATCTGTTTTCCTCCATGCCTCTCCCATTAGGCTAGGAGCTCCACAGGAGTGAAGACTCTTGATCAGGATTCCCAGAACATAGCACAGTGCCAGACACACAGAGGATGCTGTCAGTAATGACTGATGTGAGAAAAAAAGGAAGAGGTTAGGGAGGTAGGGAAGGGATGTGGGAAGAAGGAAAGAAAGGAGGGAGGGATAGCTGGGGGAAGAAGAAGATGAAGAAGGAAAAAAAGAAATGCCCCCAATGTGCTCAGCAGTGTCATACACATCGACAACGACTTATTTGGATGAATAAAATCTTAAACCAAACCTGACACAAAACAGCAAGAAATGGGGAAGAATGTAGATGTATATTCCAAACTGTAGTGACAGGAACTCTTGTCATTGCTGTTCTTAGCCCAGAGTCCCCTGCAGAGTAAGGACGCACATCTGAAAGGCTGGAAGATCTCACTTCCCGATGACCATCCAGCCCCTGCTCTTCCCCCATCTCCTCACACACTCTGTTCTCTACTGTGACTCCAACACCAGGCAGAGCCTGGCAGGTAGTAGGCACTCAGTACTGAATGAGCTGTGGTCAGAATCATCCCCTTTCTGTGGATAGAGGGTGTCACCCTGTGACCATGAACTAGTCTCTTCTCTCTGGGACTCAGTATTTATTTTCATCTATAAAGTGAAGGAATTGGGCAAAGCTGATTGATAAGACCCTTTCTGGCTGATAGTTTATGACTCCTCAAGGCCTTTAATCATTTGTCCAAACTCTTCCACCTGAGCATCAAGGACCCCTCACCAACTACTCTTCACTCCAAATATGTCACAGGAATAACACTGACCATTTATTGAGTGTTTACTGTACACCAAGAACCATTTTACACTTGTCATTTTGCTTATTTCTTTCTACCACTTCTGCGATAGGTACAGTAATAATCTTCAGCTTATAGATAAGGAAACTCAGAGAGGAAAATCCACTTATTCAAACCCAAACAGCTGTGAAGTGGCAGAGCAGGAATTCTAAGTCCTCTGTACTTCAACCACTGCCTCCTCAGACCCTCAACCAGGCTTCCAACCTGGTGGCCTACCCCAGCCAGCAATCTCCCTTTGGCTAAGCTCACCCAGTCCACAGGTAAACACCGAGCACATAGAGCTTACAGCTATAACTCATAATTTGTATATTCACTTCCAGGGTCCCTGTTCAGTGATAAGAGCAGGTTCTATACCTTTTTGGACTTGTGTTAAGTTTCAGCTCCACTTTTCACTAGATGTGTGACCTTTGGGCAAGTTACTTTAACAGATGAAGATTAAATGACATAATGAATGTGCAAATGTCTAGCACAGAAGCTGGCACATTGTGTGTTCTCAGTTAATGGGAGAGATCAGGTCAAAGTTAGCAGAGATGACCTGAGAAGTCCTGAAAAGCTGACCCCTAACTCCATAGAGAGTCACCTGGGTCTTCCAGCCTCTCTACTTTGCTTTCAACTCTTCTGGCGAATATATCCTGCCATGATCTCTACCGTTAATGCTCCTGAATAAATCCATGGACTTTAGAGCCAGAAAGACTAAGTTATAATCCTGGCTCCACCACTTACCACTTGTATGTCCTTGGACAAATGACTTTTTACTCTTTGAGGTTCAGTGTTCTCATGTATAAAATATCAATAATGGCATCTACTCCATAGGATTAGATGATAGTATGCATGTAAATATTTAGCAAATGGTCAAGCTATAGTAAAGACTTAAAAAACATTAACTATTTTTCCTGAATAATAATAACAGTCATAGCAATTTCAAACTGCCTACTGATTAGAGTTAGAGTCCAAATTCCTTGACTCAGTATTGACAGCCTTGCATATTGTGGCCCCATCATTGCTTCCTGGCTTCTCCTCCCATTGTTCCCTTATGTGGATGTCACGCTGAATCCCAGTGTGGCTTTTTCACCTCTGTGCCTCTGCCCAGGATTCCCCTTTTCATTCAGAATGCTTCCCCACACCTAATGCCTATCTACACCCTGTCCCGCTCAAGCCTCACCTTCCAACTAAGCCCATAGCCTCTTTGATTGCCCTGAGTTTCCACTTCTGTCTGCACATGTCTTACCTAGAGTATCACACTTCCAGTGGTGACATTTTGACTTCCCTTTGCAAGAATTGACCTTTCTGCACTATCAGTCCATGTGTTCCAGGGGTGGGCATGTGGCTGAGGTCTTAGACAAAATCACGCTGATTAATTAAGAGATGCACATCTGACCAAAGCTTAGCCAATCAGAATCAGCCCTGGAACTTTTGATGAAGCCATTGAGTAACAGATTTTTTTTTCAATCGGCATTGCTAAGCTATAGCAATGCAATTTCAGAGTTGCTAGTAGTCATATTTATCACCTTCAAGAGAGAAGTGGACTTAAAAATAAGCCAACACAGAGGAACCAAGAAATGGAGAGAGAGATGTTAGAATGGCATTATTTGAGCATCTGGATGCATCCGCGCCTGAAGTCAAATATTCTTGATTTTTAAGTTATGTGAGGTACTTGAACAACAATTAAAATAAAAATTAAAATAAAGTTATGTGAGTTAAAAATACTACACTCTTTATTTTATTTTAATTTATTCAAGCCAGTTTGAGTTGGATTTCTGTCACTTGTCACTGAAAGACTGCTGACCAATATAGTGATCCAATAAAATGGTAAGTTTCTTGTGAACAGGGATTGCATTTTACAGACTTAAAATCCTTACAGACAGAGATGATCTCAGCATTGAGGCACCTGGCTTAAGGAAGGTAACAAAGCAGGTGAGGAACAAAGGAATAAGTATCTCTTTGTATTTTCTCAAAGGTCCAGTGTTCTGCACTTGGGAGACTCTAAAATACTTGAGTAAAAGTTCACTTGAACAAGAAACATGCAACAAGCATTCTAAATTTTATCTGAAACAAAAAAAGTCCCTTTGCTTCTCTGCAGTTTCTCTGAGGAAGACTGATTTCTCACTTTCTGAATGGAATGATGTTGGTGAAAGAGTTTTTCTAGGAGCACCACAGGGCAGAAAGAGATACTTCAAGTCCACTAATCTAACTGATTAGCCCCCACCTTGTTCAGGTGAGAAAACTTAGATTTAAGCTAAAAGCAATAGCTTAACACTGCATGGTAAGTCATAGGCAGTCAGCCAAGACCATGACTCATAGTCCAGTGCTCTGGCTTCTATTCTTGTGTCACTTTATTAAGCAAAAAGTATCAATTTCTTACCCAGAGATCTCAGAAATCTCTAAGCAAAATGGAATAAATTGCTCAACTCTGATAACAGCCCTCAGGGATGGGACAGCAACACAAGGAAAGAGCACTGCACTTGTTTACTCACTTACTGGCTATGTGACTTTGGGTAAGATTGTAACTTTTCTAGGCTCAGTTTTCTGGGAGCAGGGCAAGGTGGTGTTTGAAGGAGCTGATCTCTAAGATCCTTGAAGTTTTATAAACACATGGAGCTTATTGAACAGTTCATCCAACCCCCAAGATTAAATCCATATGGACTACAGAGAAGTAAAAGGCCAAGAGGTCAGCAACCCATCTGCAGACTCCAAACTAAGGCTGAGGAATTGGGGGTTCCAACCGAGCATATTCTTTCCAACTTGCCTTTGGAAGGAGAATAGAATGGAAATACATAAAATCACTTTCTGGGTACCACTGGGAAATAGGGAGAGATATGGCCAATATCCTACAATTCTTTCTCCTCACCTTCTTCAAAGATCCTAAAAGACCCATATCTAAGTTGGATGGAGTGAAACATGCCCATGAGAATGTCCACATCTGAATAAACACTGTCTTCTTCAAAGTATTTCTTTTGGGAGTTTGGGCAGTTCTTCCAATAGTACGGTAATTCCTCCCTGCATTTGTAGAAGTCCTCTTGGGAAGCAAACCAGCTTCATGATTTTGCCCTCACACCTTGGCTTTCCTCCCAAGTGACAATTGTCAATTTGATCACCCATCATATTTCCTACACTCTGCCCTGAGTGACTTTCCATCATTTCTAAAAATCATATTCCTCCTTTAAGAGATGGAGATTCCAGTGTACTCTCCCTCCTGGGAGCATGCCTGTACCTTTCACTTCCCCCTTTTCTTCCCTCTCTAAGGGTTCCCACAAGACTTGTAACCAGAGGAGCCATGGAAAGCAGCAGCTCATCTCAGGCTAACCCACTGAACCTGTCTCCAAGGTGCCTTTTCTCTGACTCCTCAGTGAGCCGAAGAAGCTCCATCTCGTTTCGTTTCTTTCCTGTAACACTTCTAGAGAGTGAGTGCAGCCCCACCTAGGCTCTCTCCTGCCGCTTCTTCTATCCTAAGCCCTTCCTTGTTTCACTGTCCCCAGCTTTCATAAATGTACTCTCAAAATAAAAAAAAAATAAAAAGATGAGGTTTCTCCTCAATGATGACCTTCAAGACAATACACCCCATGCTCTAAACATAATTCTTTACAATATTTTCAGCAAGAGAAAAATCAACAAATGATATAGCACCTCCTCCAGGGAGGTTCTTTTGAAGAGGCCAACACTTGTTGAATACTTTGAGGTACTTATTTGAAAAACCATCTCTGCTGCATGATAATCATGTTTTCCCTTCTCTATCTCACCCCTGAGGGCTCCAAACTTTTTCCTAGCCTTCATCAGCCCTCCTCCCCCATCCTCTGGCCCCACGTTCCCCGGCTCAACTCTCTTCTCTGTCTGCAATTAGGCAAATGCCCAAGTTGCTGAACCTTCAAAATCTGTCTTCGATCGAAAGGCGGACAGGCATAGGGGACTCTAATGGATCCTGGAAAACTGTCTCAGCAGTTTTTATTCCAAAAGACCCTTTTGTGATTCTTGGGTAAGATGTCTGTGTTAGCCAAACATTTCAGAGGGGCCCAGGAACTCATTCCCATTTGGGCATAGCACCAGAACCCTCCCTCTTGCATTGGGTGAGGTTGGGTAACGAAGACCAGTTCAGCAGAGGCCTAAGTTGCCATGTTCTGTCAACCACTCACATTGCAAACATTGAATAGACACTATAGACATCCTCCTCCTATAGCTTAGCACAGCACTTCAAAGTTTACAAGATACACCCATCTGTTCTTGGAATCCTCCCCACTGTTTTATAGATAAGAAAACCAAATCTCAGAGGAGTGAAACACCCAAGTGATGATGTCAGAAAGTTAAATGTCAAAGTCAGATCTCTTGAGTCCCCATCTCATGCTTTTTTCAATACAACAACAATTGCTGCCCTGGCTGGGTTGCTCAGTTGGTTTGAGCACCAATACACCAAGGTTGTGGGTTGGATCCCTGGTCAGGGCACACACAAGAAGCAACCAATGAATGCATAAATAAATAAATGAAACAACACACTGACGTTTCTCTCTCTCATTCACTCTAAAAAAAAAAAACCCAAAACATTTCTCATACCTAGATTAACCCCTCATTATAATAGTTATTTCACCTAAAACAGCCAAGAGTCTCAGGGATCCTCAGAGACTTGACATAATGCTAACCCATCAGTGAATGCAGTCTGCCCATATCCAACCACACAGCCCCAAAGACCCAGTTCTAGGGCTATGACCCTTGCCCCAGAGAGTCTCTCTCATAGAATCTTCCTGCCACCACGAGTGACTGCTGAGGGGCAACCAAGGAGGTGTGTCTTTGGACAGAGGAGTAGAATCTGTCTCTGAGTACTCCAAGAAAGGGTCCTAGAAGGAAGGAACTCCCGTCCCCGGCTCGTGTTCTAGGTGTCCCGCCCCCGCCCCTCCCCTACCTGCCAAGAGCTGCATCCAGGCGCAGATCTTGTAGACCGTGGCCGTGTTGCAGAAGAAGAAAAGCGCAAAGCAGGTAATGCAGCCGAGGATCAGCACCATGGAGAGCAGCACGAAGAAGGCGGCTGCCTTGAAGGCGCCGGACGGGATGGTGCTGAAGTCGGTGAACGAGCCGCGGCAGGTGAGCTCGCGACCCGCCAGCCCGCTGCCCACACAGTAGTGGAAGAGGCCGAAGTAGCCAGGCTTGGGGGTGCTCACGCTGTCGCCCACCCAGTAGGGCTGGATGAAGACCACCACGTTGATGATGGCGAAGCAGATGGTGAAGATGGCCCATAGCACGCCGATGGCCCGCGAATTCCGCATGTAGTGCTCGTGATAGAGCTTGGAGGCCTCCTGGGAGGGCAGCATGGTGCCCGGGGACGGGGCCGGCGGCGGCTGGCGGGGGCCACCGGCCCGGGACCAACCGCGGGGCTGCCGGGCGGGAGCTGGGGACGCACGCGAGAAGCCTCCCTGAGCCGAGGAACTCGGGAGGGCCAGACCTGGGGCGGGCAGC
>PVIA01015890.1:0-20978 GCA_004024845.1 Tonatia bakeri | reverse complement strand
GGGGGGGGGGGGGGGGGGGGGGGGGGAGGTGATAAGTACTCTGAGTGGCCTGAGGGCCATTTTTTCATTTATCCCTGGACCCAAGTCCTGAATTCTGCTCCAGATTTTTAGCTTAAGAGCCCAGTACTTGCTTACTTCATGAATTGCATTAGACTCTTCTCTGTCCATTATTCACCCTGGAGTAGTCTCTTGCATCAATATAACCTGATGGCTAACAGTGAGGACTTTACAGATAGAATGCCCACTTCGACTCCTGGCCATGAAATCACAGATAACTCTCTGCACCTTCTCTTACTTGACTATAAATGGCAATATTAGTATCCATTTTGTAAAGTTATAGTCCAATTAATTTGTGGAAATAATGATATTATATGCCAGTTAATAAGTACTTACAATGATGATTGGCACTTAGCAAGTGCTCAGCAGATTTTAACCACGATATACCTGCTTATACTTCAGGGTCAGGACACATTAATCAATATAACATCCCTAGGTGGTTCCCATGCTGTTTTAATTCAATTGGTCCAAACTTCATTTCCTGCTTCACTTTGTGCCAGACACAGCGTTGAGCAACGGGCAATAAAAAAATGCCCTAAACAACCGCCTAGGCATGTAAGTACACGTATGACTGTGTGGTCCAATTATTACAATAGAACTATGTATGCCCTACTGTGGCAGCTCCAGAGTGGGCGTGGTCAATTCTACCCCAGGCCATGTGGGAAGAAAGTTTATTTTTTTTAGATTTTTGGAAGTTTAGTTTTTGAAAGATGACAAAGCAGATGGGGGAAGGGCTTTCTGAACAAAGAGCAGAAACTTTTATTTCCCAGTCCCAGGGCGGCTTGTCTCATCGAATCGTCCTCCTCCACAGCTAAGCTGCTCCGTCTCCCGACCAGCTCCCACTTTGAATCCATCGCCCTGGCCTGCAGTAGCAGGAAGACATCACTCCTCATCTCTTGCCACTTTTCCGTGTTGATAAAAAGCTTGTGTCAGAAAAGACATTTTTGTGTGGGAGAGTCTCTGAACATGCTCTTTTCGTTCTTTTCTTGCTTGGAACAGATACTGCTGTAGGAAGCCCCAAATGACCACTAATTTCAGGAGCCCGTGCAATAGCTGGACATCGAAGCAAACAGCAGTGGTCTGGGGAGCCGTTTGAACTGGTTCACCCTCGTCATGATGAGGATAAAACCCTGCCTGGTAGGGATCGGCTAGTGTAGAGAGAAACTTAGGACTTCAGAAAAAATAAGTTGAAATCTTTCTGGAGATTTAGACCTTCAGAAGGGAACCCAAACTACAAAGTGCCTTATCTACAGAGAAACAGGGATTATGTTTTGCTTGTAACTGTATTTTAATGAGCTACATTTGCCTTAAGAGTTGAGATCAATGTATTTACATTTCCAGTCTTACAGCCAGTCTCTGAGCCACACTGCGGGTGCCGAACGCAACAGTGGATACTCAACGTGGTTTGAGGGTCAGGGATGAGGGAGGGTGTGGGTCTGAAGAGAGCGTTGCAAACTTCAGTCTCATGCTTATAAGAGATGGAAACGTGGGAGTGAACGATCCACTAATTATGGCCTGTACAGTGGTGGGCGAGTGCTCATTCTCTGTCAAAGAAGTTTGACTTCGCAAATAGCGGCTTCATCTTAGGCATGGGGCTTAAAAATTATACTTCTTTTTATCGTCAGACCATGTCCTAGGGAAGGCCGGTCAGACGAAGGCTCTGTTACTGCTAATGCTAATTTCGTACCTTCAGAGAAACACCGGAGTCGGTTGCATGCCAGCTGCTGTTCTTCGAGTGCATGCGGGCTGCGTTATGGACGCAAGACCCGGCCACTTGCGTTCTTGCTCAGGAGGTTGCCTCTGAGAGGTGTGATGGGACTTTCAGAGTGGTGACAGGCCCATGTGCAAACGGTTTAATTACTACAGTTTAGCAGTTAATCACTACAGTTTGTAGTAGTTAAACTATCACAGGAATGCACCACTTCACTCAAATTCCAAGGGGACGGATTGCATTTAGCACTGTCTGTGGATGACCTAGGATTAAACTGTTGGAAGCAAAGCGAACTTTCTGTCCTCGGCATCAGACCTTCTCTACCCGCTGTTTAATGCCTTAATGCAGACTGCAGTTTCAGGCTTTCCCACCCTTGGCATGATTGGTGCTGTTTCTGTAGGGGTGGGGAGGAAATAGGGGCCTGGTCTGTGCATTGTAGTGTGTCCAGCGGCACGCCGGACCTCTACCCATTAGATGCCAGTAGCATCTCCTCCCCTAGTTGTAACAACCAAAAATGTCTCCAGATATTGCCAGATGTTCCCTGGGAAGTAAAATGCCCCCTGGCGGAAAACTACTGCAATTTCATGCTTCATTTATACAGAAAAGAAAGGAACCTATTACAGTATGACCACAATTTTCTTAAAGATTTTATTTATTCATTTTTAGAGAGAGAGGCAGAGGAGGAGAAAGTGAGGGAGAGAAATATCAGTGTGTGGTTGCCTCTCACACACCCACCCCCCTGGGGGCCTGGCCTGCAACCCAGGCATGTGCCCTGACTGGGAATTGAACTGGTGACTCTTTGGTTTGCAGCCCGGGCTCAGTCCACTGAGCTACACCAGTCAGGGCTTGACCACCGTTATTATGCTGGGCAATGCATAAGGTTCTTTGACAGGGTTATCTATAGAGGAGCATAGGTACCAATTTCCCACCACAAGTTCTGTTTTATCCCTGTGGACCCACCATATTTATTAATACCATCCCCTTTCCCTTTCAAAGTGTCCAGGTTTAAATGATTACTTTTATATACATTCTAGTTTTGAGGAAGCTAATTCAAATTTTCACAATTGCAGAAAAAGAAATTAGGCTCAGAAATTGAAGTGATTTGCCAAAGGTCATGATATACAGCTACTAAATTGGGTTGCTAAACCTTGAAATCAGGACTATTTAATCTAAAGTCCTATTGGTGGTTTTGGTTTTTCTTTCTGATTTCCCTATAATGAGCTACAGTGACACTTAGCATTAAAAGAGTTTCAAGAGGAGCGGTGATAGCAAGGTATGAGAAGAGTTCATCCTTCTCAGTGTCCAGAAGGGAGAAGACACTTTAGAACCGGACAGTCCTAGATTTCAAGTCTGAGTTTGAGCATTTACTTTTCTGTGGCCTTGGGAATGACTCCTCTGTCTCTGCTTCTGTGACATAGCGAGAATGCCCTGAACACAAGGTTACTGTAAGGATTGAGTTACGTAAAGCATGCACAGTATGGCACCTGGCATGTGTGAAGCACTCAGTAAAATGTTGATTGATATTGAGCTATAAAGGAAAGCAGGCAGAATCCTAGGGCTGTGATTGGCAAGCAGGGTTCTGAGCTGAGGGCTTACTTGCCAGGAAAGGTTCCAGTCAGGCTCCCTGGCTTCCTTGAGGGGCCTGCATCTGTGGAAAGACATTTTGTTACCCAGAGCTTAAGCTCCGACTTTTTAGGATATTTCAGATTTAGAGGGAAATTTGGGAAAGCAAAACACTATAAACACTCAAAGTTTTGCATCATGGGGTTTCACCTTGAATGGTCTAGTACAGAGAGTGCTGAACCTGGTGTCAGCAACCCAGCCCACTTGCTCTGTGCAGACAAGCAGCTGTGTGACTGCGAGACATTCCCCTCCTTGGAGCCTTAGTTTCCTCACTGTAAAAGGAACTGGGACTAAGATGTAATATCTTCCTTCCCATTAAAACATGACTCACAACGTGACGTTAGAGCCATGTTAAAAGAACTCTAAAACTGTAGATTAAGCCACAGCCCTGTCATCCCCTCAAATCACTGGGACCAATTCAGCGTGTACTTTGATTTTAAAATTCTGCGAATGTAAGGGGCAGCCTCTATACAGTGGCAGTACAGGGGACTTTAATTTATTTTTTTGTGTTTATTTGAGTTTTCCAGATATTCTATCATGCACATGTACCACTTTTCAAATCAGAAAATATTTAATGCTGCTAATTCATTTTTAAAAATCTACAAACCTACAAATTTAATAAGCTAGTGGGGAAATACTTTCTACCTAGGAAAAAAAACTTCCTATGAGTCTTAAGACTTGGGGTGAAGGCAGCGTGCAACCCTACTGGGCCTGTGGACCGTACCGTAGAGGTACAAACCATGGCCCACGCCAATAAAAACGATGCACGACGTTGGCCCACTTGCATCCTCAGCTAGCGGCATGCACACGGGTGGGTGGAGGGGTTTCTTTTTTCTGGCGTATCACTCGAGGGGATCACAGATGTGTATGGTGTTTGGCTCAGTTGCTGCAGTGGGTTTCAGTGCACATCATTTTATTTTTTCATTTTGTGTGTCTAGTCAGTGAGCATTTCTCTAAGGTGATGCAGCATTGCACAGGAGCTGTTTTACCAAAACAGGCACAAATGCTTTTGAAATCTTTCATACAAATAAATGTGGCTATTTAGTTAGAAGAAACGCCAATTCCCATCCATTACTGGGAAGAAAAGAGACGGAGAGATGTTCTGGAGCGTGTGAGCAGACGTAGTCAGCGTTGCTCAGAGATTCGGAAACTCGAGGGACGGGTTGGTGTACATACATGCTTACTTACCACTCACCAATATTCGAACGAGGACAGCAACTTAGAAAGCGGGGCTGACTGAAAGTCAAATGTCAGGGGAGTGATACTGATCATATTTATCGTTAAAATGACTGAATGCTCTGTTTTGTGCCTTTTTCACCTAACAGGTTCTCTGGGAACTGTCCGTGTTTTGCCCCCTGACTCGTACAGTCTCTACAGGGTGCACTGTAATGGTTCAGGCGCAGTTCTGGGGCCGGAGATACAAGCTCCGGCCCTACCACTCAGTAGTGTTAGTTAAAGTTATATCTTCCCCCTTTCTCATGGGTCATGCTGAAGTAATAATAGGATCTATATTGTAGGATTGTTTCGAACAGTAACTACATATAAAATTTTTTACAAGTGCCGGGAACAAATTTGATTTTCTTGACTGTTCACTTTTATTTTTATTGTCCCTCATGAAAGATACTCTGTGGGTGACAAATGTGAATCAGACTTCCCTAAAACGAGATTTATCGAGGCAACAGTCTTCATGCCCCCCACCCCCCAACCCCGTTTAGGTTCCACGGCTTATTTGATGATCCCAAATGCCAAAGTTTTTAACAACCCAGACTTTTTCCATTCCATCTTGCTTGTTTATGTAAATTGTGGGTCATTCAACGGAACAAATTCACCTAAAGCTTTTCTTCCCATCTCATTAATGACGTGCTCTCTGCCTATTTCATCTCCCACTGATCTCTCTGTGCCACAAATTCCCAGTCTTTCTTCATGTCAGTCTCATTCATTCAGTCATGAACTCTGAAGTGCCATGCTTGTGTCACTTGCTAAGGGCACTATATGAACCGGACAGGAAAGGTCACTGATCTCAAAGGGCTTGTCTTGTGGACCATGGACTACAGGTTATATAGCATTTTTGAAATTTCTCTGTATCATCTTTTATTCTCTGTGGGATTTAATTTTATTCTCAACCTCTGACATGGTGTTTTTTTGCATCCATTTAGGTGCTTGATGAATAATAATTATAGAACCTATAGCCATTCTTTATTGTGCACTTGGTGTACCGAGCTCTGTGTTTTATACATAAAGTCTCATTTGATCCTTACAACCCTGTGCCACTGGTATTATTCTCATTTTATAGTCCAGGACGCAGAGACTCCACAAGGTTAAATAGCTTCCCAGGGCCACAGACATGCTTAGTGGAAGGATCTGGATTTGAACCAGATTTATTGACCCCATGTCCCAGGCTTATGTGATTTTAAAGTCCGTGTTCTGAACTGTTTTACTGGACTATGTGGATAGATAGATGCACAGGTGCATGCATAGTTAGATGAATGAATTTCATCTGAAGGAAATCTAGGCCATATTTGTAACCCCTGTTTTTTTCTCACTGGCTGCTGCTTCTCTGTCTCCTTTGCTGGTTCCTCCTCACCTTCCTGAGTTCTGCCTCCTGAAGCATGCCAGGACTTTCTTCATGGACTTTTCTCTCCCTTGGTGAGAAAAGCCCCATAGGAGACTATCATTTAGTCTCATAGTTTTAAACAGCATCAATGGACTTGGTATTGCCCGTGTTTACCTCTAAGTCCAGACCTGACCCTTCCATCCTAGATTCAGATATTTTACTACCTATGAGACCTGTCCAGAAAGTATCTAGCCACATAGTATGAAAAAATAGAGACATTTATTAAAGATACAAGATACAAGAAACTTTGTACACAGGACAATGATGACTCAGTCCCCTTCAAAGCAGGCATCTTGGGACCTCACACAATTCCCCGAATTGCCATAAGTTGCCCCATTGTATTTTCCTGAATCTCATTGAAGATCTGAAATCTCTTTTCTTGAAAAGGTGATTTTAGTTTTGGGAAAAGCCAGATGTTGCAGGGCACCAAATCTGGGCTGTAGGGAGGCTGAGTCACCTGGGTGATTTGATGTTTCACCAAAAATCTCTGCATGAGACACGCTGCATGAGTGGGCAGGTTGTGATGATGAAGCTGCCAATCACCAGTTGCCCACAGGTGCAGCCTTTTGAGTCATCAGAATAGTTTCCATGGAGGAAGGTTCAAGCTTCATGCAAAATTTGATGCATGTTTGTTGCTGTACTCAATCAGTCATTTTGAATGTGATGGCTACACAGTACCCATGCTCACTCAATGGCGTCTACGGTCTGCACTGACTAGGAGAGTGAAGTCGTCATTGTTCACACATGTGCATTCCCGTCCACTCTCCTTGGCTGCCTGGTTACATCGATGTCATGCAAACTGTTCTTGTTATATTAACGATGGCTGGACTTTTCCTGCACAGACCTCATACATTTCATCTCCACTTGATGTGCAGAAGGCATGTAAAACATATTCTCCGTGTCCCATCCTGCCCAGCCTACTCCTCCTCCAGTCATTCCAGCTGCTCACATTGCACATTTAACTTACCAGCAACTCCTCTCAACTCAAAATATGTCCACAGTCTGTTGGACCACATCTCACCATCTTCGTTGCAGTTATTTGGTTTACGTCGCCATCGACTCTCACCTCTATCATTGCGCTAGTCTCTTAGCTCCTCTCTCTGTTTCTGCTCCCGCACGCCCCACCATCCCTTCTGCGCACTGCTGCCAATGTGATAATACTTCCCAGCCCTCTTCAGCAGATTTCTAACTCACCCAGCGTGAGAGCCAAGTGTCAAAGCCCTATGTAGTCTTCCGTGCCCTTACCTCCCAGATCTCATCTCCTCCTAATGTTCCCCATGCTTTGCCTCTTCTGCCGCACTGCCCTCCTCGCTGCTCTGCAAACACCACACAAGCTTCTCCCTCTGGGCCTTTGCACTGACTTCCCTCTGCATGGCCATTCCCTCATCTGTTCCGTTTTTCACTCACAAGTTACCAAATCAGCAAGGTCTACTTAAAATTGCATATCAGCCCAGCTCCTTGTCCACATACAGGGGTTGGCAAAAGTTGGTTTACAGTTGCTTGTGTGGAAAAAGACATGCAGGTTATGATTAGTGCAATAGCTTTGGTGACTCGAAATGATGTCCCAGTGCCACTGCAAACCCACTTTGCCCACCCTGGTATTCTCCGTAGCAATTGTCGCCATCTAAAACTCCATGCAATTTCATCAACAGTAGAGGGTACACAGCATAAAGGCAGGGAGTTTTGTCGATTGTGTTTGTTGTTCCAGCCCTTAGAATAGTGATTTTCACCTGGTGTGCCACAAGAATGTTTAAGACATGCAGTACCTGACTATTTAGTCAGGGGCACTGACCTCTTTTCCCTTAGATTATCAAATAAAAAATAATGACAACAGCCAACACAATAGTCGTTTGGTGTGAATGAATCAAAACTATACCTACTTTTTGTCATATTGGCAAAAAATATATATATTTTTTGGTGTGCTGCAGAATTTTAGTATTTAGTTTATGCGCGCCATGAAACGAAAGGGTTGAAAGCCACTGCCCCGGAACACTGCCTGCCCCGGAACACTGCCTGCCCCGGAACACTGCCCCGGAACACTGCCCCGGAACACTGCCTGCCCCGGAACACTGCCTGGCCCGTTTCACACAGGCGTTGCATAGTTCTTGAGTGAATGAATAAATTGTGCATTTTCCTTGTGCCCCACATTGGGCCACAGTGTTTGCCTCCGTTATTAAATTGTGAAATATCTTCACCATGATCCTTTGGATAAAACATTCTTATTGCAAATACTCTGCACATGAGAAACTTGAGTCTGGAGAGATTAGATTATCTTGCTCAAGATCACACAGCTAAGTGAGGCAAGGGTCTGCATAACCCCTTCTTCAAACAATTACATTCTGCTGGGTTTTGCCATCCAGCCTAGACCCTGACCCCCAGCTTCCTAGAAACACATGCTACTTTTAGCCCTTTTGGGATATTCCCTACTCACTGTCCTGTGAAGGATTAACAAGCATTCTTCCAGGGAAAGGAGGCACGTCAACGCTAGTGATTATTTTTCTTTCACTGAGCACAAGAGAATGGGTGAGGGGAAGGTTTAGGGAAAATTATTTTGAATGACATTGGTAGGAAACATGTTTTAGTTCTTTCAAGGCAATAACTCACCATATCTAAGAGTGCCAGCCAGTCTCACAGGACATTGGAACCAAAGGTGTCTCCCTTGGTTACTTAGGGAAAAGCCTAACTTAGCCATGTTGTCTGTATTTCTGCTTTCTCTGCCTAGTTTCAGAGTCTGCAGGGCAGGGACCATGTCTGCTGTGAGGAGCAAGTGAAGCACCAGAGACAACAAAAATAAACAAAACTGCATTCCAAGCTTGCAGAGTGAAGGAATAACGTGACTGCATGAGGTCCATTCCCAACATTCTCTTTGAGAATCTTCACACCAGGCCTCGACTTGATACTGATATTTGTGCCTGTTCCTTCCGCCACTGTGCTGTTAACTCTCCTTGATGTCCATGGGATTATGTGCAAATAATGCTTTGGTCCTCCCGACTTGGGCTGTCTCAGCAATAACCACCTCTCAGGATCTGGGATTTTCAAATGGGACCAGAGGACAGAGGGTCAGTTTTAAAGAGAATGTTCTTACTGCTTACAGTTCCTAGCATACCTTTTATTTTTTCCTGTATTGTTTTCATTTTTAGCAAGAGGCAGTTTCATTTCCCTGAAACCTTAGTGCTCTCTCTGGACCAGCTCATATTGGGGGCCACAAAATGAGCAGTTAACAGGCCTCGGCTCAGGGAGTTGTACTGTGGGGGCGGGTCTGGCGGTGGAGTGGGGAAAGCGGGCTGAGCTGTCCTTTACAGCAGAATGCCTGCTGCCACTTGTCTGTCCCAGCAGCCTGGCCCGTTTGCATGCACGACAGAAAGTCAGGTGTATTCGAGTCTGCAGGAAGAACATGTTTCTGAACTTGGTTCTTAGAAACTCTTTCTCCCCTGCAGAATCCAGCTGAAAATGGGCAAAAAAGCAAAATGTAGCTATGTAAAAATCTGATGTACCTGCACCCAAGAAGACGTTCTGTATTTCTGAGGGTTGTAAAAACATTTTTCACCCAGTGCAGATTTTCTGCTTTGGGGCTGTTCCACGGCGATGCTGATTTAATTCGTCCAGGGTGGGTAGGGTGCCTGTGTTTTATTAGAACATCAATATTTTCTCTTTCTTTTTTTAAAAAAATCCTTACCCAAGGGTATGTTTTTATTGATTTTTAGAGAGAGAGGAAGGCAGAGAGAGAGAGAAACATCAGTCTGAGGGAGAAACATCGATTGTTGCCTTCCATACACGCCCCAACTCGGGACAGATTTCACAGACTAGCTGGGTACCCTGACCATGAATCGAACCTGCAACCTTTTGGTGTATGGGACGATGCTCCAGCCACCTGAGCCACCCAGTCAGGGCCATCGGTACTTTATTTAAAACTCGCCTTGTGATTCTACTTTGCAGCCAGGGTTGAGAACTGGTGTGCTAAGCCATCTCTGGCCCCGACGCTAAAAAGAATCATTTCCTCCTATGGACTTAATGGTATGCTTTGGCCAGAGAAAATATGACCCATTGAGAGCTTAAATAAAAAGTAAAATAAAAGCATTTAGGAAACACAAGGGCTTTACATTAATGATGCTATGCTGAAGACTAAATCTGTATATTTAAGGCCAGAGATAACTGATGAAATGAGGAGCTTGGATTAGCAAAACCAGTTAAATTCATTAATGTGTTTCCCTGAGAATCAACAGTCTGCTAGCCTGACTTTATTCCAGTCATCTTTCCTCCTCTCTGCGCCCGCTTCTCTCTCTTTGCGTTCAGTCTCTCTCTCTCTTTCCTCACTTTCTTCTTTGATTTATATTTTTCCATCTCCCTACAACTGTTCTTTTCCCTGTATTTGGCCATAGTATAAGATGAGGTACATTTTGTCTTGTCAGCAGTGTTTATTGAGGAATTGTATATGTCTCTGATGATTTATTTTGAAAGCCAATTCACTGGACAGTTTATATATTTTTTAATTTAAAAAGCTCTTGTATTTTTTATCTGTACATTGCCCTGAAAAGTTCACACCCCCAAACTCTGCTCAGCGCCTTTCGTGAGATGTTGGAATCTAGTAGAAATAGATTTCTTTCCCAGGTTAACGCAATACACATTAAATTAGACGCACCTGAGCCAGCTACCACTGCTGCTTTCTTGTCCTCTCCATTGTGGGTTTGTTAGTGTTAAGTGTTTCAGAAACCAAGCAGAGAAGCACACAGGTTTTGACTTGTCTTTGGAAATGAAGGGATTAAGAGGGCCCCGGGACTGCTTGCTTCCCTGTGCTCCGCTTGTGTGGACATGGGGGCTGTGCTTGTTCCGCTGGGCCTTAGTGACGTTCACGGAAGACAGGAGAAGTAGGTTTTGTTTTTAATAACTGACGAAGTTAGGCTTAATTTACACTTCACATCGTAATTAGGTCTGTACTGTCTCCCTTTGACTTACTTTATTTTTTGGTCTGTGCAGTGCTTGTAGAACACATTTGTCTTGTTCCATAGGTTTATATTTGCCGAGTTTCCCGGCTCACATCATCTCTTCCTCCACATCCTCCCCCCCCCACCATCCTCACTGTCATCAGCACCACCGTCCTCACGGTGACCCCCAGAAGCACTAGGAGGACCTAACTGCAGTCTGAGTGCCCGGGCAGGAGCCTCACTTACCAGGGCTGTCTGCGAAAACTCCATTTTAACAACGTTAGCGAGACCGATCAGATTTTCTGAGCTGCAAACTTACTTAGTCCTACTCTGCTCGCTGCCTTGCATCCGGGATTCAGGCTCCCAGTCCCCGGGGGAAGCTTGAGAGGCAGAAGGGAGCAGGAGAGGGGCTGCACAGAGGGCACAGAAGCACATTTGACTTAAATGAAGGGGAGAATCATCTCAAGGCTTAGCTTCCAGCGTTCAGTCCCCTCTGCATTCATCCATTTCTCTGACTGAAAAGAAGTGGAAAAACCATTAACTGCTTTTATTCTGATGGCAGGTGTATTATACTGAAAACAAGATAGAAGTTCTTAACATTTCTCCCTCCTCAGCAAGATTTCCAGTAACCTGCAAGATTTCTTCAGCACCTAACCTGCTGAATAGGTGCTTGAGAGATTGCCCGTGCAGAACTAAATGAAGTGATCGGAGGCTCACCCTGATGTGCGGTGATAGGCACGCACCAGTTCAGGGAAGTGACAGCCTGTGGTATTGGATGTTAGCTTGTGAATTGAACGTTAAGATTACATCAGATATTTCTTTAGGGGTCAGCAGAGGAGCCCTGGTGGAACGGGTGTGTTCCATAGGAAAACTGTTACTCCCCTTGCATGTCTGGGTTTAGGAACTGTTGGGCGGTTAGGAAGCGTCCTTAATTCGTTCCGGTTTGGGTGAAGGCCTTCTCCTGACGGGAAGACACGATTCATCTCTGTGACTGGATGGTTTGCACTTTGCTGAGATGCGGTCTGACCTTTCAGGAGCGCAGACAGCGGTCATGGATGAAATGTCTGGGCTGGGATCGTGTTCTGGTCAGCCCTTTGCTACTCCATCAAGGCTTTGGTTAAACCAGAAAAGCCTGGGGAATTAGGGTCCTTCTGTGTTTGGTTTTCTGTTCTATGTCTGAGGCCAGTTAACTTGCTCAATTAGGACTCAGCGATAATGAGAACCAGGATATGGTTCACGTAGTTCAATCTTGGAGACATTTTATCTTCCTCTTTAGTTTATTTTCCTTGGATTTTCTTTCCTTGTGGCATGTTAACTTTTACCTGTTGAATTCAGCAGGGGAGTAAGATTAAAATTTAAAGTTGCTGGTGCTTTGCAAAAGGGAACTTCTAAAACTTATTTGTGACTTTTGTTCAGAGTCCAGCAGCAATATGTGTTCATTTTAGAGAATGAAGATAACATCACCAGTGACTTCAGCCCTCCAGCCCAGATGTAATTACTGTTTATGTTTTGGCGCATTTAATTCCAGGCTTTCAGTGTGCTTCTGCCCATCACCGTCAAGTGTTACAGCAACAGCTATATTTGAATAAGCGGATATCATACTTCTAATGCCATATTTCCCCCAATACTGTATCATTAGCATTTTCCTAGAGGTGTAAATAGTCATTTAGAAAATGATTTATGATGGCTTTGTAACATTGCATTGTACAGACATGCCATTTTCTGCACTTACCAATGATTAGATATTGAGGACATTTTCAACTTTCATTTTTATAAATAATGCTTCAGTGAACATCCTTGTATATAAATCTTGTTTAAATCCCTGATGATTCCCTTTGAGGGAACATCAGTGTTTTAATATTTAAACATTTTATTAATATCAAATATTGGAAATATTAAATTAAAATATAAATAAAATCATTTATTTCAAAATAAAATTCACAAAATATTTAAATATTTTAATTATGAAAATATTCTTATGTTAATATCCAGCAGTTTTTCCAGTAAAATGCCGTGTCTATGGGGCTTGCCAGTTCCAGAAGTTTCACTTTAAATATGTAGACACATTCCAGGCAGCGTTGTTCTGGGAAGAAACTGAATTAGAGGTTCGAGGCCGGAGACTGAGGACAAGTTCTGCTCTTTCTCAGTCGCACGGCTTTAGGGAGGCGCTTGAAATGTGGCGGATGTGAGGGACTGAATTTTAAATTAAATTAAATTTTAACTCATATAAATTTAATTTAGTCTCATATGGTTAATGACCAATTCATCAGACAGCACAGGGCTGGAGAGTATTTGATTTTTTCTTCTTCCAGGTGCACTTGGGAACTACTCATTTGGGGCCTTTATGGTAATTTTTCGATCACAGGCACCCCACACTACTCAGATAGATTTGATCCTGAAACTGTCAGTATCGGCCGGCGACTGTAGCGATTCACTGGGAAGTCATTGTCACATGTCCAAGAGGCGTGTTCCTACCCACCTCCCTTTCCTGGTGAGCGGATGGGTTTTCAGCCACACTTTCCCTAATGCACGAACGCTTCTTTAGGAATCCCAGGTTTATTTAAGGGTTTCGTTTCCAATCTTGGGGTGGCCTGTCCTTTTCTCTTTTCCCAAACATTGAAACCTGGCCGTCATTTGGTCAGCAGCCACTTCCATGTTCTTTTTTTTTTACTTCTTTTTTTCTGGCACCTGCTCAATGCTTATGAGCTCAGTCAGTTGGAGAAGACTTTGTTATATTTTTAGCAAACGTTACTCATTCTTATAAAATAGGCAGTTATCAATCCACTTATTCTGCCTTAGTGCTGAAAATAAAAGTCTCTCTTTTTTCCTAACTAGATAATTTTCTTTGTAGACTAGGACAGATATATTGGGAGCTTTTCTTGCTGGGCATGAAGAGAGGTATTAGTTGGTAGTTAAATAATAGGATAGGAATGTAAATACGTCTTTTTAATGGTCTATTAAGTTCATGAATAAAATAGATGAAACATGATACTTGCTATTGTCAGCTGAATACTGTTTACTTGTTCATAGGCAGGATTTAACATACTTGGTTTATGAGCGAGCTGCAAGCATTGTACTCTCCCAGCTGCACCGAAGCATATGGGTTATTTATATGTGAGCACGGGTCCATGAAGGTCAAATTACCTTATAGCAACTGTGCGAGAATGGGGAGATAATAGGTTCAGTCAGCGAGGCAGTAGTTTGTAAATGCTTTTGTTTTATTTGTCTTTGGCTGTTTTTTGCAGAGATGATACTGGTTTGATGAGTCTTTTGGTGATAATAAGTGGACAGTATATTTTCTACTCCTCCCCATTTAAAATGGCTACATGAATTAGAGGGTAACACAGGAAAAGCAACTATATAATACGAAAAGAGAAGGCCAGGGCAATTTGTGCTGGAAAGAGGAGTGTAGGACCGTAGTTTGGCTAATAAACATAAAAGGACTAGCAGTGCTGGCTCATTTTCTGAACCTTTTCCTTTTGTTCTATCAGAACCATCATAGTAATCGTCAGCATTCACCGAACACTTACCACATTCCTGTCACTGTTCTAAATGCTTATTTTTTAAACCCTCCAACAACTCTGTAATGTAGATTCCATTATCATTTCCATTTTCAGTTGAGGACAAAAGCACAGAGAAACTGAGAAACTTGCTCAAGTTCATACAGCCGGTAAGCAATGAGGCTGGGATTTGAACCCAGACTCTAATGGCTGATTCATAACTATCAAACATCATTTGAGAAATGCTCTCTACTGTTGCACAAATTGACTTGTGTGGTTACAGAATCAATGGTGTAAGTAAACATTTTAGACATGCTTTCTGCAACAATCAGTTTTTTATTTATTTTTCCCTCTTGCATAGCAAGATGCGTGGATATGGGTTCAGTGATGCGTTCAAGGGTGCAGGCTCTTTTCTTTTTCTTCCTCCCTTCCGTAGCATGTTTGTTTTCATGCTCAGTGTCACCTCCCAGAACCAAGATGGCTTCCGTGCTTCAGACGGCACATTCTTATTCAAGGTGGGAAGAAGGGAAAAGTAGCAGCGGCTATGTCTCTCCCTTGAACCAGGAGAGAACAGTCTCTTGTGAAGCTTCCACAGGCACAAAGTCTTCTGTTTCATTGGAAGGTATTGTGTCACATGGCCATCTTGGCTGCAAAGGATATTGGGACATTGGGTGTCTCACATTTCTCAGACTCCATGGTGGAAGGTAGGCAAGGAAGGAGTTGGGAATGGATATTGAGATGGTTGAATAACAATTTTCTGCTACAGTGGTGTGCTGGAAACTTAGGTTGGAATGTATTTGGTGAGATAAATTTTCTGGGACTCACCTGAATGAGAAGGTCATGTAGTGGGGGCCAGGAAGTCCTACTGAATCGGGTCTGTCTTTTTCATACTTATATTGGTGGAGGCCTTGAGGACTTTCATGTGCAGACCCAGCCCCAAGCCCACCTTGACCCAGAGCCAAGCCTATTTGCACCTATTTGTGACAGAGATCTGAAATTAATCTGGAACTCCGGCTTCTGGAATACCTGGCTCTGAGACCCATTTGCTGAGTATATTAGCTATTCCCTAAGTGCCAAAGGGTTTCTCTAACTCCTATGGCTGCTGTTCAGCCTTGATTTATTGATGCTACTTGAGACCCTTCTTGGTACCCCAGCATGCTGGGCCTGAGGTTAGGACATCTGGATTAGATTTACGCAGGTCTTTTCCCTGGTTGCTATTCACTGAATCACGACACCATCACTGCCAATGCCTGCTGCCTGGCTGGTTGTCATGGCTCCCACTTATATATTAAATTGAGATGCCAGCAGGGCAGTCTCAGGTTCAACATGATTGGGATTACTGCCTGTTTTATTTGCCCTCCTCTCAAGCTTGCTCTTTCCTGACTTTCATATAGAATGCTTCCTCCTGTCACACGCTTCACTGCCAAGGCTTCCTGAGCTGTCAGCTTTTACTGCCGAAGCTCTCCTGTGTCCACACGCCTCCACGCTCGGGGCAGAGATGCCCAATGGACTGCTTGGGTCCTAGTCTCTCCCAAAAGTAGCCAATTTGAACATGGCCCAAGAGTGTTCTGACTATCCAAATATCTTTCCATTCTATTTTCTGATATCTAAAATTCCACAGCTGGCACTTTATTCCACATTTTAGCTAATTTAACAAGGCATTACTGGGTACTGACTAGGTGCCAGGCCTGGTGGCGGGAATACACTCACATAATGCATTATCTTTTATAGTGTGGTCTAGTGGACAAGGCCAAAATCAATAGTTATCAGAAGTCTGATGGCTTTATGAAAGAGGTAATACACAGTGGGAATGCAAGATGGTCCAAGTTAGTCCAGGGAGTTTGGAAATTCCTCCCTGAGGGAGAGCTGAAAACCTGTAGGAAGAGAGAAGTGGAGGGTGGTGGTTCGGCACAAGGGCAAGTGTGGTGTGTTCAGAGAACCAAAGCAGGGCCAGCTTCGTGGGCAAGCGACCTGCGCTGTTTGCACAGAGCTCCGAGCTTAGAAAGGCCTCACCCTTGGTTTAGTGCTCTGCCATGGCCATCTGGAAATTCAACACTAAGTTTTGAACAAAGGGCCCAAGTTTTCATTTTGCACGGGGTCTCACAACTTAGGCAGCCAGTCCAGACCCAGGAATATATATGCTTAAGGGCTGCAGTCAGGGGTAGACGGAGAAGAAGCAGGTCATTTGTGAAAAGAGATGTAGCTGTGGGAAGGTGACAATAATTACTTTTTAGTCAATAATTAATGTTCAATGAATATTAATTGAAAGGCCATTACACACACCAGACCCTGTGCCAGGTACTGGGAGACTATAGTGGACAAAACCAGCAAATCCCTGCTTTCATGACGCCAACTTCTTAGTGGGGGTGGGGGCGGTGACAGATGATAACACATACTATGCCAAGCAGTGAGAGGAGTGCCCTCAAAAGGACACGCAGGAGGGTAGGCAGAAATGACAATGGGGGCTTGTAGGGGGTGTGTGCTGTTTTACATAGGGTGGTCAGGGAAGACATGGCCGAGGAGATGGAGTGTGATGAAAGACCAGATGGGGCAGGAGGTGTGTGGTGAGGTGACCATGAGGTTCTTTGTAGGTCATGGTAAGTAAGGACACAGGGTTTCATTCTGAGATGGGAAGTCATTGAAGAGTTTCCAGCAGAAGAAGGATGACATTTCACTGACACCTTAAAAATAAAATTCGAACTGTGTATTCAGACTAGACCGATGGGAGACAAAGGTAGACACAGGGAAAATCCATTGTGATGCTATTTTAATCACGTTGCACGAGAGGATGGTGGCTTGTTATGAGAGTTCCAGTGGAAAAGGTGGTGGGGAGTGGTGGGTTTCTGGACAGATGCAGCAGGGAGCTGATAGGATTTGTCGGTGAGTGGCATAGAGTGAGGAGGAGTGAAATTGGGGGTGATCCCATATTAGTCACTTACACGTTAGTGAGATTAAGCATATCTAATTCCTTAGAGCAAATTTGATAAAGGGGGATAGAGAATTCAGGGAAAGGAAAAGGAAGCAGAAAGGCTGGAAACGTTTCAGAGAAACCTCATATGCCCACAATTTTGCCTTATTAACTTTTGTAAGAGAGCTACTGAAATGACATATGTTCTGTGGGACTGAAACAGAGCATTACTGTAAAGACAAGTACAGATAAGGTTGAAAAGACCCCAGGACAGGTGAATGAAAGAATTAGACATACGGGGCTTGCTGAATGGCTCGTTCTTTAGGCTAATTTTATCACTTGTGCTAATACTTCTCAAATGTTTATCTGACAGCAGACGCTGCCCTCGTTACAGTGGAGTCGCCATCAACACTGTTAAAAACAGATTCCCGGGGCCTGTTCCTCCCACAGAGGGATATAGGACTGAGTTTGTGTGGTGTCTGGCGCATAGAGTGTCCTCTGTTGATTCCAGTGCATAGATGTTTGGGAAACCACTGCTTTGTAACATTTCTTTCATGGTACTTTATCAAACTTTGGCCGAGAAAATTCAGGACTAGCAAGAAAGCAAATAGTAAATGACTATAGGAATTATGTATTTAATGAGCAAGCCAGCTATTTAGACCGTAGGATAAAACTCGCTCAGTCTTCATGCCCTTTAAAAGCTGGGGGAAAAGAAATCAGTTATCAGAGTTTGGCTGCATTTCCTTTTGATAGTAGGCAGCAGACTAACAGTGTTGTCTTGGCAGTTTGCTAACAGATCAAGAAGAAAGAAGACTACCTTTGAAGACATGGGCTCTGTGCTGCTGCCAGCTGTGGTGCGGACTTGTTCCGGCAGGCTGCGCTAGCACTGGCTCGCGCTGGGCACTTAGGAGATTTTCAGGAACGTTGAGAGCTAGTTCTGTAACACAGTCTGTATTTAAAAATAAATTATATACACTTACAAATAGGTAAATTATGTTAAGAACAAAGGTAATAAGAACTGAAAACTTATCACTTCCTAATGGTTTCTCTAAATTTTACTATTAGTTTCTATTATCTGTATGGAGGAAATGTTGTATAATGGTCCTATGGACTGATTTTCCCCTATGTTGAAACCCTAATTCCTAATGTGACTTTGGGGATAGTTAAGGAGGTAATCAAGGTTAAATGAAATAATCAGGATGGGGTCCTGATACTGCAGGATTAGTTGCCCTTATGAAAAGAGACATTAGAGGCCAGGCTTGCTTGCACGGGTGCGGGAGTTGGTGCCCCTCCTCCCTCCTTCCCTTCCCCCTATCCTCTGCTGTGTGAGGTCACAGAAGGAAGGAAGCGGTCTGCAAGCCAGGAAGAAAACCTTCATCAGAAACCGAAGAAGCCAACACCCTTGATCCTGGACTTCTTAGCCTCCAGGACTGTGGGAAAAGTTTATGCTGTTTAAGCCACTCAGCCCATGGTGTATTGTTATGGCAGCCAGAGCAGACTAAGACAGATGGTGTGCTTTCGTGCATTTCTTCCCCACTCCACATTTAGTGACATCATGTCAATAGCTTGAAAATTGGCCATGGTGGCAGTATTTACATCACAAAAATAAGGTATTACAAATCAGAGTTTTTTGATTTATTGCTTTGTTGATTGTCTAGGCCAGTGTTTGAAAAATTTTGGTCTATGAAACGCATCCAGCCCAGGACTACTTTTGTATATTCAGAGAGTTAGGCGTGCTTTTTATATTTTTTAAAGGTTGTAGCAGCAAACAAACAAGAAAAAAACACACACAAAAAATAAATGACATAGGCATGCATGGTCTGCGAGACCTAAAATATTTACTGTGTGGTTCTTAATGAAAATGTTTCTTGCAGCCGGGTCCGTTCTCAGCACAGTGACAGAGGAAGAGTTAACAATACAGAGAAAACTTAAAAGCTTCTCCTGTCTGTCGTAGTTACACTGCAAAAATTGAAGAAACAGTGTTTGAGGGTTCAAACACCGTTGTGCAGTTCAGCAAAGAGGTCTCTCAGCACTGGCGAGTGAATGGAAGTTTGAAATATGCGTTTGCTGTTTCACTTTCATCCTCTCATTAGTGTAAGTAAAATATCCAGCAACGTTCATGTTGAAACTTCACTTTTTCATCAGCTGCAGCCATAGTTTTTACGGATGCAATGAGTCAGCAAAAATCAACAAAAGCATTTTGAGAGCATCAGCTGGCTATATAGAATTTATAGTAAAGATGTTGCATATTTCATTACTTTTAATTCTACACACCCTTTAGAGCAGTAAAACGATAATAAATGTATGCATGTATGTGTGTATATTAGTGATGGGCTTGTTACAGAATTAATTGCTACAAACTTGTTGGCTTGAAGCAGCGTACATTTATCATTTGTCAGTTTCTGTGGGTCGGGAGTCTAGCACAGAGTAGCCGGGTGCCCTGTGCAGGGTCTGCCAAGGCTGCAGTGAAGGGGTTAGGGGGGCCATGTTCTTGTCTGGAGACTTACCTGGGAAGAGTCTGCTTCTAGCTGCCCCAGATTTTTGGCAGAAGTCATTGTACTACAGTGTTACAACTGAGGGCCCTGACTTCTTTCTGGATGTCAGCTGAAGGCTGCCCTCAGCTCCTTGCCTCCTGGGCCTCTCACACGAAAGCTCACTTCTTAAAAGCCAGTCTGGGGGAGAGAGAGCCTCTAGTGCGAGTCCACTACGAAGATGAACTCTCGTGCAATGTGAGTTCATCACGTAGTGACGTCCCATCAGCTGTGCACGCACGGGTGTCCGCACCCACACTCCGGGGGAAGGCACACATACAGGGTGGACATTAAGAGATGGGGATCATGAGGGTCACTCTGGAGCATGCCTATCACAATACATGTGCAGTTGGGGGGGGGGCTGGCGGAGAAATGGTTATTAAATGTGTATCAGTGCCCTGTTGGGTCAAGTCACCAAACATCGTTGACCCTTAGTGTCCTCCTTGGTACAATTAAGGTGTTGGACAATGCATCTCAGCCTGGGCTTCAAGGAACACTTGGAGATTCCCAGTGCACATTAGCAACTGATTTAAAAAAAAATTCAAACTTCATTAATTCAACTTCTTATGAACTCTCCTGACCAGAGAACATTTTTAAAGTGAAATAATCATGTGACATCCCGTGGAGCTTGTGTTCTGCTCTCGTCCGGGTCATTTCTAAAATCTATTAGCCCTTAATAATTCTGTCATGTTTTTACTTAACGTTTATATCCCACCTCAGGACCTTTGCATCAGCTGTTCCCGTACCTGGAAATTCTTTCTGCAGATCTTTGCTTGGTTAGCTTTTTCTTATTAACTCAAATGTCCCTTTCTAACAGAATTCTTTCATGACCATCCTGGTCTCTTCATGTCTCTCTCTGGTCTGTTGCCTTGTTTCATTCTCCAACGCGTGCATCACTGTCTGAACACACTGAGTTAAAATTTTGGAGAGAGTGGGAAGGCAGCGAGCAACGCAGCTCCGAGTGCGGTGTGTGGACCGACGTTGCTCCAGAAATGTTTGTCAATGGTCTGAGACAAGAAAGGGCGTGTAAACCAATGTAGTCAGCAAGTATGCTGCTGTTTCAGATGACGTTTTGTTGCTTTCTCTGTATCTGTTTCTCGAAGCAAGACTTC
>PVIA01015889.1:0-20991 GCA_004024845.1 Tonatia bakeri | reverse complement strand
GGGAGGACTTGAATGGGAGTAGGGGGGTGAAAACTGTACTTGAACATTCATTTAAATTAAAAAAAACTACTTTCAATAGTATAAATTGTAAAAATATGGTTGATGTTGTTCTTAAATTATACCCTTACTCTTCTCCTACTTCTATCCTGTTTTAGTTTCCATGTTATTGTGAGTTGTAATTTCAGGTTAAGTAGAAAGACCACAAAACAGAAAGCTGTTATAGGAGGTTTTCTCAAATTTCTTGAACCTGGGGAGGCAGAACAATGTAACTGCTTTTTATGGTTTGACTGAGCTAATTCCCTGTTCATTGGCAGCCTTTGAGTTCTTTATTATAAACATACAGTGTAATAACTACTTTATTTTTTTTAAAAAATGTTAATAGATATTTGAGTCACAGCAAAACACATACTCAATTGTCTTTTTCTTTTTATTAAAATATGTTTTATTGATTATGTTATTAAAGTTGTTCCATTTTCCCCCATTTACTCCCCTCTATCCTGCACCCTCCCTACCACCTGCATTCCTCCTCCCCATCCCTTAGTTCATGTCTGTGGGTTGTACATATAAGTACTTTGGCTTCTACATTTCTTATGCTATTCTTAACCTCCTGCTGTCTGTTTTGTACCTGCCATTTATGCTACTTATTCCCTGCACAGTTTCCCCAATTCCCCCAAATGCCTGCTGCTAACCTCCATGTGATCTCCATTTCTGTGATTCTGTCCCTATTCTAGTTGTTTTCTTTGTTTGTTTTTAGGTTTGGTTGTTGACAGTTGTGAGTTTGTTGTCATTTTACTGTTCATAGTTTTAATCTTCTTTTCTTAGAAAGTCCCTTAACATTTCATATGAGGGCTTAGTGATGATGAACTCCTTTAACTTGATCTTATCTGAGAAGCACATTATCTGCCCTTCCATTCTAAATGAAAGCTTTGCTGGATAGAGCAATCTTGGATGTAGGTCCTGGCCTTTCATGATTTGGAATACTTCTTTCCAGCCCCTTCTTGCCTGTAAGGTTTCTTTTGAGAAATCTACTGATGGTCTTATGAGAACTCCTTTGTAGGTAACTGTCTCCTTTTCTCTTGCTGCTTTTGAGATTTCTTCTCTTTAATCTTGGGTGATGCAACTATGTGTGCTTGATTGGGTCCAACTTCCTTGGGATTCTCTGTGCTTTCTGGACTTCCTGGAAGTCTATTTCTTTTGTCAGATTTGTGAAGTCCCCCTTCATTATTTTTTCAAATAAGTTTTTAGTTTCTTGCTCTTCCTATTCTCTTTCTGGCACTCCTATGAATCAGATGTTGGAACATTCAATGTTGTCCCAGAGGTTCCAAAGAGTCTCCTCATTTTTTTCAATTCTTGTTTCTTCATTCTTTTCTGGATGAATGTTTATTTCTTCCTTCTGCTCCAAGCCATTGATTTGAGTCCCAGTTTCCTTCCCTTCACTGTTGGTTCCCTGTACATTTTCCTTTATTCCACTTTTCATAGCCTTCACTTCTTTTTCTATTTTGCAACCGTAGTCAACCACTTCTGTGAGTATCCTGATTACCAGTGTTTTGAACTCTGTATCTGATGATAGGTTGGCCATCTCTTTGTCGCTTAGTTGTATTTTTTTTTTGAGCTGTGAACTGTTCTTTTATTTATTTATTTATTTATTTATTTATTTATTTATTTGGTCTCAGCATGCCTGTTACATATTAAGGGGAGGAGTCTTAGGTATTCACCATGATGGGACAACTCACATTGCTGGGTTGTAGTGCTGTATGTGGGGGAGGGTTTGGAGAGGGAACAATGGCACTTTCTCCAGTCTTGGCCAACTTTCAGTCACTTCCCGTACCACCCACAAGCAAATGGGTCCCTTCTGGTGCTGATTCCTGGGTTGGTGTGATTTATGTATGTTCTAAGACCCTGTGGATCTCTCCAACAAACTCTCTTGTAATACTGGGAGTTTCTCCTGCTACTGCAACCCCCACAGGCTTTTTCAGGAAGAGTTTTTGAGGCCCTATTTCCCTGCACTGGAACACTGGGTTACACGGTGTATCTCATTCCCCAGTTCTTCTTCCAAGTTTCTCACATGCAGATGTGCGACTCCCCACTCCACCAGTCACTGCCTTGCTTGGACCTCCAGTAGCTTCCTTGCCAGGTATCCTCTCAGCTCCCACTGCCCATCTCCACTCCTCCTACTGGTCTGGATGAATATTTCTTTTACTCCTTTGTTGTCAGACTTTCATACAGTTTGATTTTCTGGCAGTTCTGGTTGTTTTTTTTTTGTTTTTAAATGTGTTGTTGTCCTTCTTTTGGTCATGGGAAGAGGCACAGTGTATCTACCTATGACTCCATTTTGGCCAGAAGTCATACAGAATTGCCTTATGTATTAAAACTGCTCTTATAATAAAAAGTTTTTTTCAAGCTTACTTTTTAGAAAATCGTTTTCTTCATCTTGTTCTTTGCAGTGAGGTTTTTCAGTTTGGGTTAGGCTAATTACTCAATCTTTTTTTTTTTAAGATTTTATACATTCATTTTCAGAGAGAGGGGAAGGGAAGGAGAAAGAAAGGGAGAGATATATCAATATATGTTTACCTTTCACACATCCCATACTGTGGACCTGGCCTGAATCCCAGGCATGTGTCCTGACCAGAAATTGAACTGGTGACCCTTTGGTTCACAGCTCACATTCAATCCTCTGAGCTCCACCAGCCAGGACTAAGTAGTCAATATTAAGTATATCAAATATAATAAGTCAAGGCTAAAAATAGCTCATTAGGCACATCATCAAAAACAATTAGAGAATTTACTATGTCACCACCCCCCTTTTAAATTTCTAGTATTAACTGTGCATTTAACTAAAGTTTTCTCATCTTGGTTACATTCTTGAAAAATGTGTGTATATTTCTAAAGTCTCAAATGTCAGAGCAAAGAGTCAAACTATCAGGTCTTGTGAAAGTCTTTACTTAAAACCAAAACCATAGTCTTTGGTATAAAAGTCAAAAATTAATTTGCTCATTTAGTTGAAATAAGAGATGTCAAGGCCTTCCTAAAAAAAACCATAATAATTTTGCCATGACCAAGAGTTAGATAATGGGTATATAATATTTCACACACTTCTAATTTCAACTGCAGTGTAGGGTATGTCATCTCAAGTGTAACAAGCATTGTCACTGTGGGAAAATCAGTCTTACAGAAAATCACTGGTTGAACCATCCTGTAGTGGCAAGTTCCAAGACAGAAAGAGAGTTGCCCATTGCTGTATCCTCAGAACCTTTGCTGAAGGAGTACATGGGAGATGACCAAGAACATTTGCTGAGAGAGGAGTGAATGATTAGTGAGCCTGTGCTAGAAGTCCACCAGCTGTGATGGCTGAGTGTGAGGGCAAAAAATAATAGAGGGTGAAATGGAACAGCGGAAGGGGTGGCAGGCTCACAAGACAGTGGTGAAGAAGTTGGGGTGCAGGGCAAGGCCAGTGATTGAAAATTCCGACAAATTCTCAAGCCCAGAGAGTTTGACAGGAACAATTATGTTAGAATTTGAAGATGTTCATCTTGAGACGGAAAAAAAGTATTCAAGCATAAATCTTCAATTAGCATTTGTAAATGTGGGCTAGAAGTTCTAACTATATGTGTTATCAATATGGAAATCTCATGAGTGAGAATTAAAGCCAGGACAAAATAATTCTCCAGAAAGAGAACATGAGGTGGGGACAGGATATGACTGATCTCCCTTGCTTAGCTAAGTGAATCAACCCCATAATAAAGCATTAGGAAGAGGAGTTAGGACAAGAACAAGTCAAGAGAGGAAAAGCAAGACTCAAGCCAAGGGAGGGGTACATTTCTGGGAGAACAGCACAGTTTTCTGTAGTATTCTCAGGAATATGTCTTGGTCTTGGGGCTTTGGAGGTCCTGACCAGAAATCGAAACCTAAATATATTCCCTTCCTTGAGGATTCTGAGACAGCTCAAGTCTTGCATTTTCAAAAAAAGCCACAGATGTCATAAAATATGATTGATAAGGTGGAAATGGCCTTACCTTTTATTCAAATATTTCCTCTTCAGATGAAATTTTGGTTTTATATGAAAGATTCTGTATTCACAGAAGATAATCCCACATAGTAATAGGAAATTGTTTTGTATTGAAGAAGGGGAACTGCAAGATTATTGGACCCATCAAAGATGTTCCTGAATATACATGACTAGTTTTCAAAAATTTGAAGAGATAGATGCAGATATGTCTGTAAGAAAAATCTAGAATACAACAGTATTTACTGTAGTTTAAAACAAAAATATATAGGAGAGATTATATGCATATATACTTTTATATAACAGATGTACATACAAACACATATAATACATTGTGCTGAATATAGACTGTCATAAGAGATAGAATGGTTTGAATGTGACTCAAGAGTACCAGAGAATTTTTAAATTATATTTTATTGATTATGCGCTTACAGTCATCCCAAATTTTCCCTTTGCCCTCCCCTACCCAGTGCCCTCCCCACTCCCTCAGGCAATCTCCACGCTGTTGTCCATATCCATGAGTTATGCATTTATGTTCTTTGGCAACTCTGTTTCCTATATTGTACTTTACATACCCATGACTATTCTGTAACTACCAATTTATACTTCCCAATCACTTCCTTTTCTGCTAACCAACCCCACCACAACCTCTCCCATCTGGCAACCATCAAAATATTCTCTGTATCTATGATTCTGTACCTGTTTTGCTTGATTATTTATTTAGTTTTTAGATTTAATTATTGACAAATATGTATTTGTTACCATTTTTTCATTCATATTTTTTATTTTCTTCTTCCTAGAGAAGATCCTTTAACATTTCATGTAATACTGGTTTGGTGGTGATGAACTCCTTTAGTTTTTTCTTGTTTGGAAAGCTATTTATCTGTTCTTTGATTCTAAATGATAGCTTTGCTGTATAGAGTAATCTTGCTTGTAGGTCCTTGCTTTTAGCACTTTGAATATTTCTTGCCATTCCCTTTTAGCCTACAAAGTTTATTTTGAGAAATCTGTTGACAGTCTTATAGGTGCTCTTTTGTAAATAACTTAACTTCTTTTCTCTTGCTGCTTTTCAAATTCTATCTTTGTCTTTAATCTTTGGAATTTTAATTATGTTGTATCTTAGGGTGGATCTCTTTGGGTTCATCTTGTTTGGAACTCTGAATTTCCTATACTTGTATGTCTATTTCCTTTGCCAAGTTAGGGAAGTTTTCTTTTGTTATTTTTTCAAGTAGGTTTCCAATTTCTCACTCTTCTCTTCTCCTTTCAGCACCCCCATAATGAGAAAGTTGATATGCATGAAGTTGTCCCAGAGACTCCTTACACTATCCTTGTTTTTTTGGATTTGTTTTTCTTCTTCTTCTTCTGATTGATTGTTTTTTGCTTCTTTATATTCCAATTGCTGATTTGACTCTCAGCCTCATCCATTCTACTGTTGATTCCCTGTAAATTGTTCATCATTTCAGTTACTATATCCTTCATTTCTAACCAGTTCTTTTTTTTATGGTTTCCATGTCTTTTTTTATGCTACTGAAGTTTTCTCTGAGTTCATCTTCCCTTTCCTAAATTCATTGAGCATCCTTGTAACCAATGTTTTGGACTCTGCATCTAGTAGCTTGTCTGTCTCCATTTTGTTTAGTTCTTTTTCTGGAGTTTTGTTCTGTTCTTTTATTTGGGACATGTTTCTTTGTCTTCTTATTTTGGCTGCTTCCTTGTGTTTGTTTCTGTATATTAGGCAGAGCTGCTACATTTTCCAGGCTTAGTAGAGTAGCCTAAGGTAGTAGATGTCTTGTAGAGCCCAGGGTCACAGCTTTGCCTACTACCCAAGTGGGGTATTCAAGGTGTGCCTACAATGTGGGCTATGTATACCCTCTTATTGTATTTGCATCTTGATTGCTCTTGGTATGTCCAAAGTCAGCCACTGCCTGTTCTGTCCAGTGTCATACAGCAGAAATTACAAAGCAATCTGCAGATGGCTACTGCTTCTGCTATAGTTGTAGATGCCCAGGAAAGGTCAAGTTATGACCCAAGGCTGGCTGCTGTTATTGGCGGGTCTGGGACAACTTAACAAGAGGTATGGGTCTTGCCAAAGCCAGATGCTGCTTGTTTGAGAGAATTTAGGAAAATTTGAAGTATGGGCCAAGACAAGGCATTTCTATGGAAAAGCCACTGGAAATAGCTTGGGTTGGCCTGCCGATTGGTTAGGGCAGGTCCTCAGGGAATCATACTGGGGCAAATAGTATGAGCCAGGTTGGTAGGGTCCCCAATATACAGGCTGCCTGTGGCTCTGTGACTTTGTGTGGGGAGGACTTGAAAAAGAAATGCTGGCCTCTGATAGCACTCCTTTCTGGGAGAAAGCTGCTGCAGCTCTCACCCTGTTGCCAGACAATTCAGTTCTTCCCTATATGTCCCTGGTGCCTTTCATGCTGCTGCCCTGTGCTAGAGTGTGAAAGAATACCATCCCGCGGTATCCATCTTGGCTGCAGATGTTCATCAAAACACGCGAAATACACAGGAATCTACCATGATTCTGTGGGGGAATAGAGAACATGGCCACTCTCCTCTGGTGGGGAGCATGCCATACCTCTACCCAAGTGGGCTTTTATTAAGAAAGTAGACTCAGTTTGTGGATTCACAGTCTGGAAGAAAGGATCAAAGGAAACAGGTGACTTACAAAGATGTTAACAGAACTCCTACTGTGATTCTGGGCAGAGATTGGAGTTTTATCATATGAAAGGACTACATGGCTCAAAGGGCTAGTTTTGGTTTCCTGTCTGTGCCTTTAAATTCCAAGTAAATAACATCCTCCAACAAACAGATCTCACAGGATCTTGCATATTCTATGTCCCAGGCCTGATTACCCCGGGGGTCTGCCGTCTCTGGTCTGAGCTGTACCCTTTAGCTATTTGCTGTTTCAGAAGACAAAGGCATTCAGGAAACTTGGATTTCTCACATCTAGGTACAAAGACTCAGGCTTAGAGGGGGCAGGGGTTGATATCAATCACCCCTTCCTTTCCACAGCCTCTTCATTTCCACAGCCCCATGAGTCTCATCCCAGAGGCCTTTTCATGATCAATGCGTGTCTTAGGTCCATTCTCTATCCTAGAGAATTGTTACCCGTCATTGGCTAATTGATTAATTAGCATTAATTAATTGATTAATCAAGCATTAAAGGCCAGGCACAGAACAGGTAGTGTTCATGCCAGGGAAATAAAGTTTTGTCTCCTTAGTGGCTCCTGGTCTGGAGGTCTCTCACTCAGCCTAAATCATGGGGGGTTACAGCTTTCTGAGACCAGGCAGGGCAGTCCCCAACACTAGAGCTCACAGAAAGTGAGTCAAGTACATATGTGCATGAGCCCTTCAAATGGAATTTCCAGGAATTCCATCAGTTTGTCTTCCAAAGCCTCAATCCCCACTGGTTGTTACAGCCAAATGTTATGGTGACTTCTCTTTCTGGCACTTGAATCCTGGGATGGGGGAACCTGTTGTGGGACTGGGACCCCTTGCTCTTGAGATGTCCCTGCTGATTCTTATCCACCACATGTGGATGTAGGACCAAGTTGTTCCATGTCTTTGCCCCTACTACCAGCCATGATGTAGTGTGTTCCTTAATTCCTAGTTGTAGGACTTTCATTCAGCTTGACTTCTAACAGTTCTGAATGATGGTTGTTCTGTAGTTTAGTTGTAATTTTGATATGGTTGTGCGAGGAAGTGATCTGTATTACCTATACTGCCATCTTGACCATAAGTCCCTGCCTCCACACATTTTTCCTGGGGTGGTGCTAAAGAGCATGCCACCAGGGATGTTGCTGTAGGCATTGGGAGGCAACTGTACACCATCGCTGTGGACCACCAGGTGAGTGGTGGGGATGACCCAGCTGGGGATCTAGCTGCAGCTGCTGCCCCAGATATAGTCTCCCATGCACAGTCCTGAGTATTTTTTAAATGGCTTCTTTACTATTTCAAAAGAATATTATTTTCTTATGTATACTTGTTTTATAATTCTAAACTTCAGATATTTTCTTTTCTTGTTGACTATTTATCTGTAAAGACTTCCACTATAATACACTTTAGTTTCATGCATTTGGGTTCAGCTTTATTACATGACAAATATTTACACATTTTGTTAGCCTCTTGTAAATCTGATCCATCATAGGGATAAAGGAGGAACTCAAATGTTATATTATGCCCTGGCTGGCATAGCTCAGTGGATTGAGCGCAGGCTGTGAATCAAAGCATCGCAGGTTCGATTCCCAGTCAGGGCACATGCCTGGGTTGCAGGCCACAGTCCCCAGCAACCGCACATTGATGTTTCTCTCTCTCTCTCTTTCTCCCTCCCTTCCCTCTCTAAAAATAAAGAAATAAAATCTTTAAAAAAATGTATCGCTTCTTGGCCTTTTGGCTAAGATCAAGTGTAAAAAATGTTATATTATGTGTGCACACACACACTGTTGACTTTGAAAATTAGGTTCAATTTATGAAAGGACTTGAGTAATCTCAGTGAATTCTGTCAGGATAAAATACTCATCTTTAGACATTTTTTACTCTTTCCCCAAGAGGAGAAAAAGGAGGTAAAAAAGCCAGAATTGTGTATGTAAAAATGTACAACAATGCTTATTTATACAATTGAATTGTGAAGACATTCCTCTTTGCAGACACCCTCTTAGAACACCAAGACTGGAAAGTTCTGGAACTCAGAGTTCAATAAGAGAAAGTGCTTCCTACTGGCCAGATTGTTCTGACCTCTACCTTTAATGCCTTAGCTAAATGACCAATCTGGCACTGTATTAAAGAGCCCAGGCTTTGAACAAGGCAGGCACAGAGCTGTGGATTCACTTGTTATTTGCTGTGCAACTTTGGGATGGCCTAATCATTCCTGTCTGAGTGTATATATGGCAGTTAACACACTACCTGAAACATAGTCAGTGATTAAGGAATGCTAGCCAGCCATGTCTATAGTAGTAGAAACAGAATAACACCTCCACAAAACATATTCTTAGTAATAGTTAAGTGTTCTACATGTGAGGCAGTGATAGGTGTGCTTCATTAACTGTACCTGCCCCTTGTGAGTTTCTACCCTTCTAGGGAGCCTAGGCTCCAGTAGCATAAAAGGTCACTATCATTAATACTTTAAGAACTGCAGCCCAGGTACAAAGACTGAGGCTTCAACTTTCAAGTTGTCTTCGTAGATCCCTTTGTTATCACACCAGCTCTGGGTAATCAGCAAGCTTGTGTCCCAGCCTATAGTATCTTGGGTCCTGGCCTTGCCTATTTTTTTTTTGTTGTTGTTCAAGTACAGTTGTCCCCATTTTCCCCCACCCTCATACCTAGACCTTCCCACCCTTGTAAACCCTTATACCCTTTGGCTTTGTCCATGTGTCCTTCATATATGTTCTTTGATGGCCCCTCCCTTATTTTTCCCCATTATCCCTCTTCACCCTCCCCTCTGGTTACTGTCAGTTGTTTTTTTCTGTTATACTTAGACTTTGCCTTTCCTGCAGGACATGAATAACACTCTGATATTCTTAAGGAAAACTGCTTGGTTTTAGAGGTCTCCCTGCCATAGCAGGACATGGCCACAAAAAACTCTATGGCTCTGCAGAATCCCAGGTTTTCTTCATGTGATGAATGTTGGCAAGATGAATGTTGAAACAGAAATATTGAAAGGGAGTTTCATTAAGTCATGGAAGAGGAAGACAACAGTAGAATTAAAACTCCAAGAATGATCTTCCTTGTCCTCTGCATATGATGCCTTTAAGAAATAAATACAATAGCTATACCTAAAAGATGAACAATATAACAAAAATTAAAACACTAAAAAAATTTAGCTCTGGCTGGAGTTGCTCAGTTGGTTGGAGCATCATCCCATTACCAAAAGGTTCTGGGTTTGATTACTGGTCAGGGCACATACCTGGGTTGAAGATTTGATCCCTGTCAGGGTATATATGATCCTCAGTCAAGGAACACATGGGAAGCAGCCAATCAATATTTCTACCTGACATCAATGTTTCTCTCTCTCTCTTCCTCTCTCCCTGTCTCTTTCTCTCTCTGAAAGCAATGAAAAAATGTCCTTGGGTGAGGATTAAAAAATAAAAAATTTATAACTGCATATAATTATATGTGATATATGTGCTGGATACTATCTTAGAGACTTACATTTTATTTTTCACAACAATTCTGTGAGTCAGGTACTGTTATTACTTTTACAGATGAGAAAACCAAGACTGAGAGAGATGGACAACTTGCCCAAGGTCACATAGCTAGGAGTTGAGAGTTCAAATTCAAATCCAGCAATGTTTGACACTGAAACCCATTGTCTTAATTACTCTGACAGAATGCAGTATGAGGTTTTTTTCCCTATAATTTTCATGTAGGTAAATAGGACTCTACAGTAAATAGGTCTCAGCAGTAAAAAATTACACCAGGAAAGCATAAAAAGAAGATGGCACATCTAAGCTGTCTCCTCAAACCTACCCCTGATTCCCATAGCTCACTCATAAATGCAGACTCATTTGTCACCCAACAAAACCAAAATGTGACTGTTTACTCTTTTGTTCTGATCACAACTCTGTGCTGAAGATTTTCCAGTACAGATTGAAAAAAAATGCCCCTCCAGAACAAGGAGAGAGGAGAGCCTGTCCCCGTGGTCTTCCTGTACATCAGAGGTGTATATTCGGAGTGCCAGAGACAAACATAGAGCTGAGGACAAGGTGAGTTAATGCCAGCCATGCTGCATGAAGCCAGAGAGATCTCTCCCTCCACCTAACCTACTGTGATTCTGAAGTTAAATCAGATTCACAGGCCAGATTTCACTTAACTGTAACAAAACAAACGTTTTCAGTTATTTCAAAACAAATATACCCCTCGTTTGCTAATTCTTTAATCAACAGGAATTAAATCTAAATATGTTCAAAACATGTTAAAACTTTGAAAAAACTTGTCAAACTATGTCTTCACATAAATAGCAGAAAGGCATGAGCTTTATTGTTAGATCTAGTTTGAGTCCCAGAAAAGCTGCTTTCCAATTTTTGACATGGTGGACAGGACTTAATCTTGCTCAGCCTGTCTGTCAGTCCTCATGTACCAATAAGAAGATTAACAATACTTATCAGTAAAAATGAAATAGAGGAAGTTGACACATTATGAAAGTGTCTAGAACACAGTGCTTGGAACACATACGCCCATTTTTCTCAACTAAACCAAACCTGAAATCAAATTGAACACTAATTTGACTGGAGTCCATGCATTCAACATCAACCCAAAAGCAGCTCATCAGCAAGGAATCCTGAAACCTAAAAGCTGGACTTACTACTCTAACCTGATGCTGCTCAATTCCACCCCTACATACTTATTCACAGGGTGGTAAGTTTTTGTGGTGTCATGTTCTTGACTAAATCTACCTATAGCTACATTACAATTTAAGAAACTGGTATTTAATAAGCACCAATATTAGCCAAACTGCTATTAAGATTGAATCACTAGAAACCTTTGCTTTCCACACTTTGCAGTTTGGATGGAAATAGTCAACCATAAAGATATTCGGAACAGGGATTTAGGCCAGAAGAAATTTTTTTCCCCTGAAAATTGAGAGCAAACTATTTGGCTGTTTTAAAAGCTAAAAATAAATACAGCAAACTGAATCTAAGCACTGTTTATAGTAGTACTACTCCAAGACCATTTCATTTTGGAAATAAGTTACATTTAGCAAGTAAATAGGCCACAAAAATGTCTAATTATTTTTTCTATATTAAATAACAAAATATAAGAGATAAAGTATTTTGATGAAAAAGTTAACATCCATACAGTAAATTTTCATGCATTTTCATAAGGATATGAGTAACCTAAGTGGGCCTAAGGCATAAACCTTTCGGCCACAGAAATTACCCAACCAACCACGGTATTTAGCAAACATTTCAGAAATCAACATGTTGCACTTACTCAAATGAGTGTTCAAAGCAGGATAAAAATTAGGTTGAGGTCCTCACAAGTCACTCTATTCAGTGCTACACAGAATGAATTGAACAAATGGTTTCTGTCTTCTAGAAGTTTACCAATGAAGAAGAGATTTAGAACATGGATTAACAAATGTAAATTAAATAGTTAAGCAATGAAGTAATTTAAATATGTGTTGACAATGCACTATTTAAACTGTAATATAACCTTTGCTTAACCTCAGAGTTACCCAAGATTCAGCTTTCACTGAATCTGCCACCCAAGTCACTAAATCATCCAGTGGGCTGTTGGCCACCCATTCCCTTACTCTCCACTACTTCCTCTACTGTGGAACCCAGAGCTGCCCCTCTAACAACTCCTGAGTGTGCCCACATTCTCAGTCAGACCTGGCCCTCGCTCTCATGACACACCTTCTCAATAGCACTCCAACTTTCTCCCAGGTATGCACAATGGGCTCCTGATTAGTCGCCAATGCCTGCCATGCAGAAAGAGACCTGCACCACATTCCCCACAGTCTTCCACATGCCCTTCCAAGTGGAGCAACAGCCCATCCACACTTCTTGTCTCACATGACCATCTCTCCACGAGGTGGGTCTTGCTCTGAGCATGTCATCCCAGTGACCTGGACATCTTCTTTGTTTTTTTTTTAAACAGATTTTTTTTTTAAGATTTTATTTATCAGAGGGGAAGGGAGGGAGAAAGAGAAGGAAACATCAATGTGTGGTGCCTCTCAAGCACCCCATAGTGGAGACCTGGCTCACAACCTATGCATGTGCCCTGACTTGGAATCAAACCAGAGGCCCTTTGGTTTGCAAACTGGCACTCAATCCACTGAGCCACACCAGCCATGGCAATGGGCATTTTCTTATGGAGCAGCCTTGTGCTTGTGGTGCACCTAACACTGTACTGTATTTAGTAATCCAACAAACATTGCCAAAGCACTGTGTTAGGGCCACAAAGGCCAACATAACCAAGTCTGAGGTGACAGAGGCTTGGGCACTAATAGATATATTTCCAGTAATAAATCCAGGTACCTGAGCCTTGAGGCCTTAGTGCTCAATAAACTAACACCACAGGCATACACACACTGTATCACATACAATGTTACATATGCACACCACACACAATGACACACATCACATCACACACATATCACGCATGCATACACATGCACACACATGCACATATACCCCAAGACTTTTCTCATCTCTTATCCTACCCACCCAACAAACTTCTATACTAAATTCCCAAATAAACCTCAAGGTTCTTGAGGGTGGGATCCTTCATACATAATCACTGAGGTTGCTTCCTAGATTTGAAGAGTAGAGGAGACAGCCACAAAATAAGCAGTGTCTTTTTAGTAATATCTTAGTAAATGTAAAGAATCAAATTCAATTTCTCTTAATGAGAAAGCAAATGCATGGAGATTGGAGAAAGTGAACATGTTTTCTGACTGATATGCTTCCTGACACATTTTTTTAAAATAAGTAACAAATGGAAATTAAAAATGTAGATTGGGATATGATATTGCAAGTTGAATGACAATATCAGATGAATTTCATAGTTTATATAAACTGCAGTTAATAAAATACTTTCACACATATTGCCTTACTTACTTTCACAACAGTTCTTTATTGAACACAGATCAAGTATTATAATTGCCATTTATCAGATTCACAAGTGGAAGCTCAGAGTGGAGTTGAGAGAGGAACTAGGCATAGCCAATTCATAATTCCCACTATGTATCTTTAAATCCTTGCTGTTCCTTAAAATACAAATGTGGTTTATGTGAAAGCTACAAGATTTTTAAAAATATATAAATCCAAAATAATTCCAGAGCCTGATGTCCATAATACAAGTGAATTTCCCCCCAATTTCAAAATGTTATTGCTTCAATGAAAATCTGTATGTTTAATTACACCACTATCAAGAGTGTGATATGAAAACTACTGTCAGTATGAATAAAGGCAGATCAATTAACCCATCCACTGTAAATACTAAGACTGTGTTTATTTCCCATCAGCAACCTAAAACCACTTTCAGGACTTGGCACAGAGTAGAGAAGGAGATATAGGCTCTTCTGTTACAGCAGACTGAACTGACTAAGACAGGTTATGTCACTCCATCTATCTTTGTATCATTTTCACACACTCACCTGTGATTGCTGTCCTTCCACCTTCCACCAGGTTTTCTGTAAAGTTAGTTGTGTGTATTTTGGGTGAGAGCAGAAAGCACACTTGTGCCCCAGAGCTGTTTTGTGTCTTCAGACTAATCTGAGAAAAATGGTGACTCAAGCTCCATAGATCTCACATTCAATCACTTTACTCAATAAGTATTTACAGTGGGAGATTACGAAGTACTCTGAGGGGACACAGAGCAAGCATGAGCAGGAGGAAGAGAGCTGGACTACTGGAGTATCTTCTCAGACTTCCCTGGGGAAACTTGCAACAGAAAAAGTCAGTTGCTACTTGAGGTCAGAGCCTAAAATAATTGTTCTAATTTAAGTACACCCAAAAGAGGCACTCATGAATGCATTGGAACCAGAACAGAATTCCAGGAAGAGATCCCCTCTCCTAGATCAACTTCCAGGACAGAAGCCCAGTTAGGCCAGTCGCCCCACCACACAGAAATGGGATGAAAGCTAGGTTGAAGAGCTGAAAAGAGCAAAGCAATGTATGAAGAAGGAAAACCTTGGGCAAAAATACAGATAGACAGCCCAGGGTTTAGATACAAGAAGAAAAAAGAATTCTACCAACATGTTCACATTCATAAGTGTTTCTAAATGGAAGAGTACTATGAAACATCAAGATAAACATACTGAATTGTTTTTTAACCTATCAAAAAACACAAGAAAAGTCTCTGTATTTTATGAGTTTGGGAACAAATTTAACTGCGATTTTATGTTATCATATCCAATGCCTTTTTTCTTCTCAAAAATTATTTCCTTAAGCAGTGCAATTATTTCATTTAGATGAGCAAAAATTAAAGCCTGTCTCCCATAAAAGAGCAAATGCATTGGAGTTATAACATGACATATAGGGAATCTCAGGGCTTTCTGCAGCACTAGCTTAGCCATTTCTTTTTCTCATTTCTTCTTTTGATTTTTGTTTTCATTTGTCAGTCTTAGCTGTTCAGGGCTAATTTCCTTCTCCCTAGAGATGGGACTTAGAAACTCAAGCATCTTTGGAAATCAATGGAATAAACAGTAGGTACAATATCTTTTTCTGTGTAGAGATATCTTTCACTTTATTCCCACTTGCACAATCCTCCTAGTTCCCTCCTTTGCATAACAACCACATAGAGACCCAAGAGAGAAAGACCTGTCTGTGTAAGCAAGACCTGGGAGCTAGGACAATGATCATGGAGGCAAAATATGAGTATTAACCTAAAGAGAGTTGGAGCAGACCTGTGTTTGACACTATGAGTAAAAAAAAAAAATAGAAGTAAATATAAACTAAAATATGGAAGTCAAAGTTTCCATAAGAAGAACATGTTCTTGCTGTTGTTCAAGTACAGGTGTCTCCATTTTCCCACCACCACATTCCCCCACCCCACCCATTTCAACTTCCCAACCTCAGTCATTCTCCCCTTTGGCTTTGTCCATGGGTCCTTTATACATGTTCCTTGACAAACGTTCCCCTTCTTTCCCCCGTTTTCTCCCTCCCCTCTCCCCTCTGATTACTGTAATTTTGTTCTTCATTTCAATGCTCTGGTTATATTTTGCTTATTTTTTTTTGTTGATTAGGCTCTACTTATAGGTGAGAAGAACATTTAAAATGAAAAAGAGACACTAAACATATAGATTAATAGCCTTCACATATAAAGCCTCACATAAATTGATCAGAAAAGTTCTCAGAACTCAAAATTTTTAAGTGGGCAAAGGACAGCAGCAGACAATTTACAAAAGATTAATGGAAATATTAATAACACTTGGGAAATGTTCAATGTCACTAACTAATTAGGATACTATATTTTACCTATCAAATTTGCAAAAAGAACCATTAATTCTGATACCAATGCTAATGCCATCCGGAGATCAAGAAACAAAAGCTAGCAGGAGGACTAGCTCAGAGGTTGTTCCATGAAAATAGGCATCAGGATGAACTTTGGAGAATGCAACTTGCGAAGACTGACCAAAAGCCTTTAAAATATTTGTGGCCCTCACCCTAGGAATTTCATTTCTAGGAATCTAACCTAAAGCAATAACCTAAAATGTAGGAAGGGGTTTCTGGGTTTTTTAAATGTAACGAACACATATAGTTTTTACTATGTGTCAGGCTAAGTGCTCTAAAATATTAATTTATCTAATTAATTTTATCATTAGACCATGACTATTACCATCCCCATTATGTAGATGAAGGAACTGAAACACAAAGAAGTTAAAAACTTTGCCTGAGACCTCACAGTATAGAGCAGAATTTGAACCCAGGTCACCTAAGTGTGGAGTATGTGTTGTTAAGCACTAAGCCTCTAGCTATCTAGACTCTGTCCCAGAGAAACTCTAACGGTTAGGAATCTGAGAGAACTGGACAACTATTGGAAACTGGTGACATGGACATGAAATTCCCACAGGACAAGCTGTTAATGCATCATTAAAATAATTGTCCACAAAAATTTTAAGACCTTTTTTCTAAATATTTCAATAACATTAGTAAAAGTGTAAGATATTAAACAATGTATAAATATAATCTCAATGTTCTTGTCAAGAAGGCAGAGTAGATAAACACTGTGCTAACCACTTCCCATGACCACATCAAAATTACAACTAAATTATAGATGAATCAATTGAAGACTATATGAATATAAGTTCTATAACTAAGAATATAAAAAAGCACATTGAAACTGGTAGGAGGGGTAAAGATGTGAAATGGGCTGGCCCCAGATCTACCTATGGTGACTGAGAATTAGGTGGGATAGCTCAGCTTCAGGAGTCCCTCCTGTAGAGCAAGTGCTCCCAGCCCCACATCAGGCTTCCCATCCCAGAGATCAGTACCAGTAAGAGGAACCCTCACATCTCACAATAAAAATCAATGGTGATTTTGTCTGTCTGAGTGAGAGAGAAGGCTTCTAGAAACCCAAGCATTCTCTTAAAGCACCAATGCACAGAATCACTCACTTGTGAATATTCACCCTAGACTCTGACAGGGGGACAGCAGCTCGGGAGGCATGGGTACATACAGGAAGTTGTAAGTTGTGTGGCTTCAGAGCAAGGGTTTGAGGGATGGCTGCCATTGTCCTGGTTTTGACCCCTCCATACACACAGCCAATTCTGAATGTGTATTAATCTTGTGAACACAACTCACCCTACCCTAGTGACTCCCTGAAACTCCACCTCACCCAAATCACATACCACCTGAGGCTCTTTCAGTAGCTGAGCCTTTTAAGCAGCCAGCAATTAGCAGCAGACCTCAGGATACCCTGTGCCTTTTGTTGCCCCAGGCCTGATACTGGTGGCAGCTGACCTTGGTTTACAGTGTGGCCTCTCCCACACACTTCCAGGTCCAGTGCAGGCAGCTACCAACCAAAGTTTACACTGTTGTTCCTACCAGGTAGCCCTGGACTAGTAACAGAGAGTGGCCAACCTTGGCCAACACCAGAGCCCTCCCAAGGGGATCCAAAAGCAACACACTTCAGTATCCAATTTCAGATTATAAAAGAGCACCACCTGATTTGCTACACAGGTGGCACACCCAAAGGGTAGTCTCAGCAGACCCCAGGGCCCACTGGGGTGAATCTCACTCCATTGGGTCAGCCTCCCACATAGCAGTTCATACTCTGTGGTCATAGCCAATCCTCACAGTCAGTTACTCTGAGGGTCAATCTACCCACAGATGTGCCAACAACAATCAAGGCTCAGCTACAACAGGAGGGAACACATAACCCACAAAAGGGACACTCTTGAAGTACCCAGCTCAGGAGACCAAAGGGACTGTACCACCAGGCCCCAAAGAACACTACTAAATAAGGTTTTGCCAAGATTGAGAGAATTAGCAGATATACCTAACATGTAAAAACAAACACAGAAAGGCAGCCAAAATGAGGAGACAAAGAAACACATCCCAAATAAAAGAAAAGGAGAAAACTCCATCAAAAGAAGTAAACAAAATGGAATCAAGCAATCTATCAGGTACAGAGTTCAAAACACAGTTTATAAGGATGCTCAAGGAACTTGGAACTTCAACAAAGACATAGTAATCATAAAAAAGGACATGGAAACCATAAGAAAGAACCAGTCAGAAAAAAAAAATAATACAATAACTAAAAAAAAAAAAAAATAGACTAGAAGAACTCAACAGCAGATTAAATGAAACAGAGGATCAAAGCAGTGATTTTGAAGACAAGGTTAAAAAAAACAATGGGAACAGCAAAAGAAGGAAGAATTTTTAAAAATTGAAGATAGTTTAAGGGGCCTCTAGGAAAACATCATGTATAATTACATTTGCATCATAGGGGTACCAGAAAAGGAAGAGAAAGAACAAGGGACTAAAAACCTCTTTGAATAAATAATGTCCAAAAAAATCTCTTAACCTCACAAAAAAAATAGAAGTACAAGTCAAGGAGGCAAAAAATCTCAAACAAAATGAAACAACAGGGCCCACACCAAGAGAAAACATAATTTGAATAGCAAAGGTTAAAAAGCAAAGAGTTTTAAGAGCACCAAATGAAAGGCGGTTAGTTACCTAAAGGAAACACCTATAAAACTATGAGTTGATTTATCAACAAAAAGTTTGCAGGCCAGAAGGAATTGACACAAAATATTCAAACTGATGAGAGGAAAGAACCTACAACCAAGACTACTCTACCCATCAAGGCTACCATTTAAATTGAAGGAAAGATACAATCTATCCAAACAAGAAAATTTAAAAGTGATCATCATCACCAAACCAGTATTACAAGAAAGTGAGAGGGACTTCTTTAGTAAAAAGAAGAATGTAGCATATGTATATGAGGTCTGTCTGGAAAAAGTCCAGCAATTGTTAACGTAACAAGAATGATTTATGCAACGCTGATGTAACCTGGCAGCCAAGACAGTAGGACTGGAATGTGCATGTATGAAAAATGACAACTTCACTGTACTAGTAAGTGGGGGCAATAGATGCTGCTGAGTGAGCATGTGTACTGTGTGGCTCTTGCATTCAATATGACTGAGCGAGTAGAACAATGAATATGCATTCAATTTTGTGTTAAGCTCAGTTCCTCTGTGGAATCTATTCAGATAATTCAGAAGAATTTGGGGGATGATGCAATGAGTGCTGTGCAAATAAAAGTATGGCACAAACACTTCAAAAATGGTGAAAAATCTGTTAAAAGCAACCCACATTCTGGAAGACCTACAACAAGCAGAACACCTGAGAATGTTGAACATCTATGGGCTGCAATAAACAAAGATTGGTGACTGACACTGCAAGAACTAGAAGCTTAAATGGTGATTCCAATCACCAAATTTTATTTAAATTTTATTTAAAACCAACTCTTAATTTTATTGATTTTTTCCTATTGTTTCATAATCTCAATTTTGTTCATTTTTGCTCTTTTATCTCCTTTATTCTGCTAACTTTAAGCATAGTTTACTCTTCCCTTTCTCACAGGTGGCAGCTGAAGTTCCAAGGAATATTTCAGTGGCTGCAGGGTTCCTCTGAGAAATGTGGGATCTAAACCCCAAGCTGGGTTCCCCAGCTTATAGCACCAGAGCCAAAATGAACCCCAGATAACATCCACCTGTGAAAAGCAGCAGAGTTTCTGACTCCCAGGTGGAGGACGAACACACAAAATTCTGTTTACAGACACTAACCCTGGACTCCAGCAGAGGGAGGGCAGAGTGGACCAGAGACACTTGAGAAGGATCTGGGGTCGGTGCCTCTGGGAAGAGAACTGAAGGAATAAACACCAAGATACCTGTTCTGAGTCATTCCTCATAATGCAGAAGCCATCTTTCTCAGACAAACCACTCCTCTCCAAGTGGCATCAGCCTGAAAGGAAGAAAGAGCCCCACTCACAGGAATTACTGTGCTCCACTCTGTGGAGCTTAAGCCAGACTGCTGATTACAGCTTGATTAGTTTAACAACTGATGGGTTTAACAGTGAATTAGTTAAACAACTACAGCAGAAAACACAAAGCAGCAGCCAAAATGGGAAGACAAAGAAACAGACTCCAAAAAAACCACAAGACAAATATCCAGAAGAAGAACTAGATGAAAGGAGGAAAGGAATTTATCAGATAGTGACTTTAGAATAATGATTATAAGGTTAGTCAACAGCATGAAAAAAGGCATAGAAACCATAAAAAAGGACTAGTCACAAATAGTGTAATATCGGAAATAAATAATACACTGGAAGGAATAAACAGTAGATTAGATGAAGCAGAGGATCAAAAAAGTGATTTGGAAGACAGGGTAAGGGAAAAAAACACCCAGACAGAGCAGCAAAAAGAAAAGAAATTAAAAAAAAAATGAGGAGAGCTTAAGAACCATTTTGGACAACATGAAGCAAAACAACATCCATATCATGGGGATAACAGAAGGAGAAGAGAGCAAGCAAGGGATCAAGAACCTATTTGAAGATATAATGACTGAAAACTTCCCTAAACTGATGAAGGAAAAGGACACACAATTTCCTAAGCTCAGAGTCCCAAACAAGTTGGACCCAAAGAGGCCTACACTTAGACACATCATAATGAAAATGACAAGGCTTAAAGACAAGGAGAGAATCCTAAAAGCCACAAAAGAAAAGCAGGTAGTTACCTACAAGAGAGCACCAATTAGACTGTCATCTGATTTTTCAACAGAAACATTTCGGGCCAGAAGAGAGTGGCATGAAATATTCAAGGTCATGACAAGCAAGGACCTACACCCAAGGTTATTTTACCCATCAAGGCTGTCATTTAAAATTGAAGGAGAAATAAGGAGCTTCCAAGACAAGAAAAAGCTAAGGGAGTTTCTTAACATCAAATCAGTACTGCAACAAATGTTAAAAGGGTGAAGAAGAGGAAGAGAAGAAGAAGAAGAAGAAGAAGAAGAAGAAGAAGAAGAAGAAGAAGA
>PVIA01015888.1:0-20968 GCA_004024845.1 Tonatia bakeri | reverse complement strand
TTCCTTTTTCATATTGATATAGTTTGCAGTGAGATCAATGTAGCTTCCCTGTAGTTTCTGGAAGCTCATTGTGAGCTCGTTGAACTTCCTTATAATCATTGTTTTGAACTCAATATCTGATAGTTGAGTTGCCTCTATTTCATTTAGCATTCCTTCTGAGGCTTCCTCCTTTCCCTTCATTTGCAGATTGTTTCTTTGTTTTCTCATTGTTATTGTTCCTGAGACTCTTCTTGTTAACCTCTGTTTCTTAACTTGATCTGTTCTGGTTCCTTGTGTTTATGGTGTGAACTTCTGTGGTAGAATACCTGTGAGGATCAGTGGTGTAGTCTCTTTTGGGTATCCTGGTGTTCACAGCTTCCCCCTACTCTTTTTTGTGATCAGTTGGAGGAGTAAGGCAAAATGGGTTAAGACAGCAAACCAGTATTCTATGATATTTACAGTAGCAGCCAGTAGAGAAGAGATGGGAGATCCTTTGGCTATATATAGTGCAAATCGTGATCTTCCACCCCACTATCCACGTTTTAAAAGGTATGGAAAGAAGATAAGACTCTTAATGGAGAGGAAAGTGTTGTTAGTTAGATCTAGAAAGCTATAAGGCTGCAAGAGGTCAGATTCTGAAGTAAGGTAGGAATAATGAATAGTAAATAGGAGTAGTCTGTAAAGGAATAGAAATAACCCCTACATTAAAAGTGTTTAGGAAATTGCGAGGTGAGCCAAGATCTGTGAGGGGTGTTAAGTTGTATTCACAAGTGTATAGAATAAGTCTTATTTACAGTAATATTGAAGCAACAGTCTTGTGGCAGATTCTATGAGATCTAGACAACAAGAATAAGGAGCATAGAATCTTGAGTGGTGTACCAATGGGACCCCAGTGAGGGATAGTAAATTATCCACACACTGTGAATGAGGTGATTGGGGGAACCTATCAAACGACAGTATAACCAGCCAAGCAAAGAAGATTATGTAGAAAGAAAAAGAAATACTATTGAAATAAAAAATGTCAGAAAAAAGAGAAAAAGATAATATAAATTTGCAGGCAGAAACAAACAAAAACAAATAAACAACAACAAAAAAGAACAGAAGATGTATTGCAGGAGAGATGGATTTGGAGCAGAAGTAATAGTACTAAGATGGATGGAAGAGAATCATAAGGAATTGAGAGATATAAAAATAATAAGAGTTCAAAAAAATAAGAAGTTGCTTAATAAACAAAAACAAGATAAAATCAAACAATCTAACAACAACAGCAAGAGAAGGGGGAGAAGGAAAAAAGAAAGAAAGAAAGAAAGGAAGAAGAAAACACACACAGAGAAAAAGAAAAACAAAGGAACAACAACAACAACAAAACAAAAGCAAATTAAAAACAAAAGAAAACAAAACCAAAAAAAACTTCTTGTGGGAATGTTCCTGCCAGTTCAAGCAGGCTGAGAGGCAGTAAGAATGCGCTTCACCCTTCTGAAACAGAATTCAGTCAGACTCAGGGATAGCCACCAGCTTTTCCCAGAAACGATTGCTGCCTCCGTCTGGGCTCGGGGCGCAAGCTGCGGAGGTGGCAAGGGGTTGCGCCCCTCCCCAACTTTGCCACCACAGGCTGTACCCTCAGCGAAGCACCCGCCTCTCTTCCGGGGTCACGGTGCCAGGGCCGGGACTGCGAGGGGTCCCGTACTTCACCTCTGTGTGCTCCAGCTCTCGGGTAGCCCCGTCTCTCCTCCAGTTTCACGATGGACCCTCCGGGGTTTGGGAGGGGTCACATATTTCCCTTTGACCCCGCTGCCACGGGCCCCGGGGACCTGCGAAGCGCTGTGTAATTTCTGGGCTCCCTGGCTCCAAAGTCAGGAGCCCAGGGAGCCCAGCAGGGCACGCGCCCGCTTCGAATCACCTCAGCTCCGGAAGCCCTTCCCTTGTTCCCAGCCGTGGGGTCTCAGTCTTCCCCGAAACCACACACTCCCCTGATTAGGGGCATGGGCACCCACGGCAAGGCCTCCCTTGGTCCGGCAGACTGGGCACTCACTTCTCCCCGGAAAGTTCGCGGGTGCGCACAGCTCCCGCGCCTCTGCTTCTCGATCCCTGCCTGGGGATTGGGACGGGCAGAGACTCCACTCTCCCGGGTGCCCGTGCCCGGAGACAGACCCTGAAGCGCCGGCCTACTCTCTGCGGGCACCGGCCCTCTCTCCTCGGGCGCCAGCCTACTCTCCGCTCCTAGCACAGGCCCCTTTTGTTCCCAAAGACATGCTCCTACTGTCTGTTTATTCAATGTCTGGTCAACTTCTGATGCCCTGTTTTCATAAATGTTGCGATATCGGTGGTCTCCTGTTCTGTCTCTCCTCAGACCAGCCAAATTCTCCCCTGAGCAGTGGAGAAGGGGATCAGGACTCCCCCCACAATGCCGCCATCTTCCCAACCCCCACTATCATCAATTTTATTATAACTCTGAGATATTCCTTGAACAATCTTTCATGTGTTCACTTTAAAAATCTTGTCTCCAGTATGATGCATGATGTCAAATATTTGCTTTAATTATAATGCAATTCAATTTTCGTGCAGTGCTAGGTTTATTGTACTGTCTATGCTTGTGAATGATGCCTTCCAGGCAGTACTGATACTGATGATGGCGGCGGCAGCGGCGGCTACAGCCCCCCACTGTTTCACAAATGAGACAGAACCCACGAGAGCTCTGGTGCTCTTCTTGATTCTCCCCAATCAAATCGTCTCTCTCCTCTCAGAGGCCCCATCTTGTTCTTTATAGTTGTACCACACTTATTCCTAGAATACGAATATATTCTCTGGCTTTGTCTGCTTTCAAGCTTCATATGAAAGGAATCATACTGTATGCGTACTGTACATGCAGACACAGGTGGTGTGCTTTCCTGTCTCAACATTGTGGATCTGAGACGCACCCATGATGATGAGTCAGCCTGCAGTGTGCCCCTTTGCGATGCATCAGAGTATTCCATTGTACGCAGCAAGCGTACACTGGGCACCCTCTTCCTGCTGATGGGTGTTTGATGTCTTTTCTAGGTTTGATTCATGATGTTTTAATTTATTTTGTGCTATTCTGCATGTGGCTGCTATTAATATTCTTGTGGTAGATGGAGCTATGTAAAATAGGAGTGTTTACAGGTGAAAATAGTACAAGCTTAGACGTTTCTTAAGATTCACCCCCATGGGTGCTTATGTGCAAGATTATATCTGAGGAATACACACAGGTGTGGCAGCAATGTTAGTTCATAAGGTACATGCATCTTTGTCTTTCAGAATGACACCTGATTGTGTTATGAAGACATTGTGCCAATTTGTCCTTACTACCTGTCATTGTCCCATCTCCTATCAACCCTCGATGGAGGCTTTTTATTTTGGTGGGTGTGAAGTGTGGTTTTAATTTGCATTTCTGTAACTACCAGTGGAATTAAGCATCTTCTCCTATGGGCATTGGCCATTTTTGTTTCTTCTGTACAAAAATTGAAAGTGGATTTGGAACTGGCCAGTGGGTAGAGGCTGGATGGCTTTGAGGGACAGTCTGGAACAAGCCTGGATATACTCGGAGGGCGTATGGGCGGAAATATGGACCTTAGAGGGGATCATGCTGAGGGCTCAGGAGGAAAAGGAGAGCTGCAGAGAGAGGGTCTGTCACCTTGGAGGAGCACATCAGCACGCACAGAACGTTGGTAGAAATCTGAGCGTTGAAGTGGGGTAGGGCAAGATGTCAGATGGGAATAAGGGACATGTTATTGTCACCTGGAGGAAAGGCAACCCCTGCCTACAGCGGCAAAGCACTTGGCTGAATTGCATTCTAGTCTTTTGTGGAGGATAGTGCTTGTGAGAGATGAAATTGGATATTTAGCTGAGGGGACTTCTAAGTAAAGTATGAAGGCATGGTCGGGTTTCTCCTCGCTGCTTATAGCAAAATGGAAGAGCAGAGAGATGCACTGAAGAAGGAATTGTTCAGCAAAAGCAACCAGCATATGACGATCTGGAACATTCTCTGTCTGTCCATATTGCAAAAATGAGAAAGCTTGTCTGGAGAGAACAGCAAGGGTGTGGCTGGACAACCACTTGCTGAAGAGATCACATGTGGGACTCAGGGATCCAATCAACAACTCCAGCAGAAACCAGGCACAGAGACTCAGTTATCTGGGAAAGATCTGCAGAGGACCTCTTGTCTGGTGGCTGCCCTCCCCACCTCCCTGCTCCGAACTCCACTTAAAGCCAGCAAAGATTTGAGAACTTACATGAACGGAAACACTGCCAGTGTAGACTAAACAGACACTGGATGAAATGAGTGCAGGCTGTTGGACTTCTGCGATTCTACAGGGTGGGCCAGACCCTGTAGCCATAGAGCTATCTGGCTACAAACGTGTTATTTTTCAAGAAAAGGAAAGAATGATCCTACAGGCATTTCAGAGGTCTGCAGGGCTGCCGCTGCCACCGTGGCCTGGTGGGAGGTGGCTCTCTTCTGTTACAGAGCATGGGGCCTCATCCTTGATTTCAGCAGGCCAAGCCACTGTGGCTGTACCCAGGGCCAAGGGGGGTGGGACGGCCACCCTTATGGGCTCAGAATGCAGGACCACCCTGGTGGGCACAGAAGACAGAGCATGGAGCCAAAGAGGATAATTTTTGGACCTTAAAATCGAATAGAATTTGCTCTGTTTACAGACCTGCTTGAGACCCAGTAGCCCTTCCTTCTTTCTAACTTCTCCCATCTAGAATGGGAGCGACTGACCAGTGCTGTCCCACCCATTGTCTTTTGGAAACAGATAACTTCTTGTCTGGTTTCCCAGGCTCACAACTGGACGAGAATTTTCCTGGAATGAGTCATAGCTCCAGTCTCACCTACACTTAATTTGGATGATATTTAACTGAGATTTTGGACTTCAGAGTTGATGCTGGAATAGGTTAAGACTTCTGTGGCTGTTGGTATGGGGGGAGTGTATTTTGCACGTGAAAAGGTTGTGAATTTTAGGGGGTCTAAAATGTGGAGTGCAGTGGACTGAGTTGGGTCACTCCAAAATTCCTATGTTGAAGTCCTAACCCCCACACTTCAGATTGTGACATTATCTGGAGATAGGTGTTGAAAGAGGCACTTCTGTTCAAATGAGGTTGTTAGGGTTGACCTAAATCCAGTATGACTGATGCTGTTACAAGGAGAGATTTGACACACACACGCCCAGAGAGAAGACCAGGTGAAGATAGGAGAAGACAGCCATCTACAAGCCAAGGAGACAGGCCTCAGAAGAAACCAGTTCTGCCAACCTCTTGCTCTCAGACTTCCGGCCTTCAGAACTGTGAGAAAATAAATTTCTGTCGTTCGAGCCACCTCATCTCTGGTGCTGTGGTTATAGCCCCAGCAAGGATACCTGCAGGCCGATAGCACGCTGTCCAAGTTAATGCAGCTGCGTAGTGAAGATACCCAGCATTGAGTAGAAGTAGTGAGAGTAGATATTCCCTCCTTTTTCCTGATGTTAGGGTGAAACATTCTGTCTTTTATCATGAAGTTCAAGGTTCATTGTAGGTTTTTGTTGTTTCTGTTGTTTTAAAAAATACCCTTTATACGATTGAGGAAGCACCCTTCTAGTCTATGTTTGCGGAGGTTTCTACCATGAATCAGTATTGAATTTGGTCAGATGCTTTTTCTGCATCTATTGAAACGATTATAGGATTTTTCCCTTTTATTCTTTTAATGTGCTGAATTACACTGATTGATTTTTGAATGCTGAACAAACCCTGCCTCACTTGGTCATGGTATATAATAATTCTTTTGAAATCTTGCTGGATTGGTTCTACAGATATTTGGCTGAGGACGTTGCATTTATGTTTGTGGTGGCCTTCTTTCCAGTTCTGGGTGATTTGCTAGAATTATTTATTGATTCCATCCCTGGGTGCAGCCATTGATTAAAAATGATTTTTGGACCTAGAGTTCCCCATAATTATTAGGTATGCACTGCTGTGAGGTGTTTCTTTGAAGTCCTTTCTTTTCTACCACCTTTAGTCTTTTCTGAAAAATGACTAATAAGATTATTTTCGTATTTTTCCCTTTTGCAGAAGATAATTTATTGATTTCTAGTTTCTGCTTCATAGTTACATGATGAAGAGTTTAAGGATATAAAGTATAAATAGGATTTTTTAAGTATTGTAACTTATTTTATTTTGCAATCACATATACTACTTTGAACTTAAAACTTCAAACCATGGAAACTGAGAATTTTGGGGTACTGTCTGTTGGTGTTTCATGGAAACCCACACTAGGCCTCACAGACCCTTCATTTTGTTGAAGATAATAACTTATTTATTTCCAATTTAAGACTTAGGGCGAATGCAGCTGGCAGCCTTGCTGAAGCCGTCTGCGAGTGTTTGCTGCCGCTGTATTTAATCCCGTCTCGGAACAACATGGGTTGACTTTGTCCGTCCATAGCTCGTATCTTGCCCTCAATTCGTGGCCTCTCTTTGGTTTCTCAGGTCTCGCTCCGTCGTCCGTGTCTGGCGTTAAATCATGGGGAGGAAGCTGGACCTGTCTGGGCTGACCGACGACGAGACCGAGCATGTTCTCCAGGTGGTTCAGCGGGACTTCAATCTTCGGAAAAAAGAGGAAGAGCGACTAAGGTGAGATGCTTCTGTTGCCTTCCAGGCGCAGGGAGCCCTCTGGGGACCAGTGAAAACAGGTTTCCCCGAGAACATTCCTGGCTGCTAGCTCTGAGTGCAGAAGTCTTTATGTCCCTCTGCAGAAAGGCCTGCCAGCGTCAAGGCTAAGCATCACAAAGTCAGCTAGGAAACGTGACTGTTCGCCCTCCCAGTCAAGGCTCTGTTTGGACTGCTCACCCTCTCAGTATTAGCTGTGGAATGGGTGGGGCTTGTGATGGGAGGGGCTGCTTTGAGCTCGGTCGGTAGCTTTCCTGTTGGCAGGCACTCCTGGAAAATGACCAGTGTCACTTGAACAGTTCTTGGGAGAATGACACCTGTACCTACACAGTCTTCTGCCAGAATCCCCTCCCGTGGTGTGCAGGAAAAGGGCTCTGAAGGCCCGGTACGATAGTGACATCAGGTTGGAATAGGATCAGATGGCCCGGCCCCGCCCTCCTCGTTGTAGAGGAAACTGAGGCCCAGAGGCCTGGGGTCTTCCAACGCCTCTACAGCTGGTGGGTCCTTGTGGAATGTTCTTGGAAGTCCTCTTGCTGCTCGGTGGGGCAGAGCGAAGGTGTCAGAGCGATGGAGACGAGGCCACGTGGGGCCTCATGTGTTAGAACTCGGGGCAGGGGGGCAAGTCGGTATTAGCTGCCGTCGTCCATACATCTGTTGTCCCTCGAGATGCCACAGCTCTGTCATGACGCTGTCTCCCTCCTCAGCCACGGAGCTCCAATCCCAGTCTTTTTTTTTTTTTTAATTTTTCAGGTATATTTGGAATGCAATATCATGTTAGTTTCAGGTGTACAACGCAGTGATTAGTCATTTCTATAACTTGTGAAGGGGTCACAAACCTCAGTCTTTGTCCGTCCTCTCCTGACTTGGTCCCCACATGGGGCAGGGCTGGGCCCTGTGGATTCTGCCTGTTGACCATCTCTCCGACCCCTATCCCAGGTCTGCTGTCATCACTCTTCCTCCAGTCCTTGCAGGAATCTGCCCTGTGACCCTCCTGCCTCTGCTCTCTGCCACCACTCCCCCAAAGAGCCTGTCCACCCCAGGGATGTGCCACCTCTCAGCTCGAGTCATACCTGTCCCTGCTCTGTTACAATGGATATAGTTCATTTTTCTTTTCCATTTCCTTTTGTTGGACTACCCAGGACTTCCTTTCTTTGCAATATTACCTCCTTTACTAGGTGGTAAGCCACGCTAGTGTAATCATCTTTATTTCCATCGTGTTTTTCATATTGTTAAATACTTAACACAAGGATGGGCAAAGTAGGTTTATAGTTGTGAGTACACAAAACACAGAGTTTATCCTTGTACTAATACTTATTCTTGTGTTACAGAGTTTTCCATACAACTATAAACTACTTTTGCCTACCCCTGTATGTGCTTGTTAGATGGAAGACAAGAAGTCTGTTAATGAAATAATTGATTTAAAAACCATGTGCCAGGTACTGTTCTATCTGTTGGGTATAGAACTGTGAGCAAAACCAGGCTGTGCCTCTGGAGTTTATATCCAGAGCTGTGCTGACCATATGTAGCCTCCAGCCAGGCGTGGCTGCTGGGCACTTCAGCTGTGGCAAGTCTGAATTCAGATGCACTGTGGGTATAGCAGATTTCAAAACTTTAGTACCAAAAAAGGTCAAATATCTCACTAATAATTTTTCTATTGATTACATTTTGCAACACCAATATCTTGGATATAGGAGGTTAAGGCAAAACATTAACATTCTTTTTTCTTTTTTTTTAGTATGGCTGTTAGAAAATGTAAGTTGAGAATTTTTGAGTGCAAGAGTGACATGCCCTGACATCAGTTTTAGGGGGTCACTCTGGCCGCACTGCGGGGACGCAGTTATAGGAATGCGGGAGAACCGGCGCAGAGGCAAGTTAGGAGGCGGTGTCAGAAGCCCGGTGAGCGTCCTGCTGCGGGGCCTTGGAGGCCTGTGTTGAGACATGGCATCATGACACAGAGGGAGCCTGATCCCCAAGACATGGGGGGAGGAGAGTTGCTGATGGCCAGCAAGGGACTCTCACTGGGTGACGTCACTCAGACCTGGGAGTTAATGTGTTATAGCAATGCAGCCTGGTGTTGCTTTGGCTAATGCGGTCTGTGAGGCCTAAGAGGGACTCGAGTATTCGTGCCTCTACCTTTGACTTAGTCGCTGAAGAAGCTGGCTCAGGGGGTGCCCCAGCAGTTCCAGGCTGCTGATGCCAGGGTGGTGAGTCTTCTGCTATCTGGCCCCTTAGGTAGTAGAAGACACCTGTGGGAAGATCTTCAGACTTCTCCTGGAATCATAGTTTATACCCTATGATCTTGTATTTCAGCCACGTTTACAAAACGTGGCTTTTAACAGGACTGTTAATTACACAGTACTCTGGTGTTCAAAGGGAGTCTTGGCGGCATTTAATGGAATAGCCACAGACTCGAAAAGTTCTCACTTACCATATGCTTGCAAGAAGCTAGTCAGCCTCTGGATCGCTTCCGAGGGTTGGCTGCTGTTCTCACGGCCTTGGTCGGCGGGGGCAGCGGGGGCGATGTTTGAAGGACTGGTTTCCTGCTACTGCAACTGGCCATTAACTGTCAGCATTTGCCAAACTGGCAGAGTGCTCGCGTCTGCCAAGGGCTGCTGGGCCCAGGCAAGGCCAGGCCTAGGGGAAGGAAGGGAGGGCCAGGGCGGCAGAAAACTTCCTGCCTAGTCAACGCCGCCCCCCACCCCCGCAGAGGCTAGGCTGCCACGGCCCTCGGCTGCAGTGTGTCAACTCCTTTCCCCGGGTAAGGAAGGGAACAAGATGTACTTGGAGTCCTATTTCTGCTGCCATAGTGGTTTCCGTGACCCACTTGCTGATGTGGCCTGTGTGTGTGTGGCGGGTGGCGGGCAGTCTCCCACCATCAGGAGTTGTCTCGATGTTGTAAGGGAGTTAATAGGGCCTGCCAGGGGTGCCGGAGGACTGCTGCAGGGAAGCGAAACCAGAAATAATGTGTGTGTCTCCTCTACAGAAATCCTTTGAGGATTCATCACCTTTTTTTTTTTCCAAGTAGAAAGAACACATTTCCTTTTAAACAAATTAAAATTGTATTACAAGAACTTAACCTTTCAAGAAGTTTCCTTTTCGGAAAACAAGATGCCTTTGTACTCCGTGTTCCTTGTTTGGACAGCGAAGTTGATCTAATGAATTAGCGAATATTCCTGGTTGCCTTCTTTCTGGAAGCTGGACATCGGACTGCCTCATCTTCACTCGGTCGGAACTGATGTGCCCCACGGCCGATGAATTGACTGAGTGTGCACAGCACACATCTGGCCCTTGGGGCTCTGGAGATGCCTCACTGACACTGTGGCAGCAAGCTGCCCAGGTATTTCACCTGCTGTCTCGGAGTGGAGATGCCGAGAGGCAGGAGTTCCTTGCTCGGCCCTGGCTGAGCAGAGTGGCCAGCCAGTGCCCTGGCTGCCCTGACATAGCAGAGCCCGGAGCAGCATTTTACAGTGAAACAGAGGGTCTGCCACCGCTCTGTGTGACAGTTGCTTTGTGATGGGAAAGGCCCAGTAGGAGTCAGAATTGGGAGATGCTGGGTGAGAACCTGGACATTGTTGGGGGCTGGAGAGGGGCCCTCTGAAGTGGGGAGGAGTATGGGGGACAGTATAGGATGCAGAGTATCAACATCAAATCTACAGAGGATCTCACAAGATTTTTTAAAATCTCCTTTTTATTTATTAGTATTTATTAATAGTGAAAAGGTCGAGTATATTAAATCTAAGCTGTTGGGTATCCATTCACTTGCTTTGAAATCATATATTGAATGTCAGGAGCCTCCTGGGAAAATGTGAAGGAGGGGGTGGCGGCAGGAGTGGGGAGAGGGGGAAGAGCTCACCAATTTAATAAGGGCCTTAATCCATGAGGAAGGGCCCAGAAGGGGAGCTAGTCCTGATAGGAATGACTAGGGTGCTGTAGAGAGTGAGAGATATAAACGTTAAGGCAGACCCATGGAAATACTTTCATCTCAGAGGTGGGAGGCAGGAAGGAAGGCTTCCTGAAGGAGGGCGTGTGGGGTGTGTTCCTTGGAAGACAGACAGGGTTTTGTAGGTGGACTGATGCGAAGCTCTGGGCAGCAGGGAGCATCCGGACAAGGGAATAAGGGTGGAAAACAGGACATGTTTCCTCAACCCCAGATCAGGACCCGTGGGGGGTTGGGAGGCAGGGGAGGAAGGGACTACTTTGCCAGGCTGCTGGTCGTGTTGGAGTGCAGTGTTCCAGGAATATCACCTCTCCACGTTCCCAGCAGCCCTGGGGGGAAAAAACCAACAACTATTGTTGTCTGTTTCCACAATGGGCATGTGAATAACTTGCTGCATGTTGTGAGAGGTAATTTCACACCCAGGCAGTGGTGCCCATAGCCGGGGCCAGTAACTGGGAGAGCACACAATTCCTGGTGCTGAGAACTGGGGCCCCCAGGCTCCACGCGGCAGAGGCGGTAAAAGGAGGGCCCTTTAGGAAATCTGATGCCTGGCCTTGCAGAAACCCGGCGTAGGTGCAGGGTTGGGGAAGTAGGAGGGCGTAAGTCAGGATGTGGGGAGGAGGTCGTTGGGATGTTACAGCGGTCATTAGCAAACATGTCACTGAGCACCTTACATGTGGCTCGCCCAAACTGAGATGTAGTCTAAGAGTAAACTACACTCCCGATTTTTAAGCTCTAGTGTGAAAAAAGAGTGTAAAGTCTCTTAGTAATTAATTTTAATATCGAAAATACCTTGGGATGTATCTAAATTACATTTCAAAGAAAATACATAATTAAAACTAATTTTACCTATTTTTTAAATTTTTGCAAATGTGACTACTAGTAAACTATATATATATGGCTCACAGTATATTTTGATTTGACTGCGCTGGTTTAGAATACCAGGTTAGGCAGTTTGGAATTTATAGGACCAAAAAGTAAGATTTCTTCTTCAATTTTTTTGGGAGCTAGTCCTTTCTAAATGAGGTTTTTAGGTATCTGAAGGATCCAGGTAATGTCTTAGTCACCTAATCATGCGTTGGCCTTTGCTATATCTAGTATTGTCATCTCAGTCACGTGAAGGAGGTCTCAGACTAATGCGCCAGGACTGGCTTCACTACAGAGTTCAGAAAGGATGGCACAAGATCCTCAGGCCATAGTCACCATGGAGATGTTGTGCGTCTCAGGACAGAATCAACCTTTTGATGTTTCTCTGAAGTTAATGGTTGATCAAGTATGTCTTGGCCTTTGAGTAATAAGTGGCTTTAGAATGACCTCATATTTATAATTTTTATCATGTCAGTGGCACCATACAATTGTGAGTTATCACCTCTTAGCCTGTGGGGGTCTGCCTTTACAAGTGGCCAAGAGAGTTTGAGGCTACCAGTGTGCCATTGATATAGTGAAAAAGGGGCTCATGTGTGAATTCTCTTTACTTTTAAATCTGTAGCCCTTCAAAGATGTATAGTCACTGATTTGCAGATTCTGGATTCTGGATATGTTCTCCCCATAATCCAATATTTTTTTAATAACAATTTTCTCCTGGGTTGCTTTTGTGGCTCCAGGTTCCTGATCTTATTTACTTTTCCATTGCAAATGTCAGAGGTTCAACTCTGCTGGGCTGTGATAAAGCTTTCGTGGCACTAATTCTTGGCAAGACCTTCACCGCTCAGACCTCTGGCTGCAGACAGCATTTCTTTGACACGAGGTGTGCACAGAACTCAAGACTTGAAAGGGACTGAAGAGGGAAGTTTGTACAGCCATTATGAAAGCAGCTTCCTTCAACCACAGCAACAGGCACGAACAAAATTATCTGGCTAGAAGCGATCTGAAACGCAGAGTCAGGAGCACAGAGGGACAATGTGGGAATCAGGGTTTCACTTTCTTCCTGGCCGTGCTGTTGGAGTGACAACTTCCTCGTTCCCACGAACTTCAGTTCCTGGAAGTGGGTCCCTGCCTCTGCTGGACCCCAGAAGCCATCAGGCCCTTCTCCTGGTCCAGTCTCTAAGCTGATACCTTCATACAGAAATTCACCAACAGCCTCTCTGATTCCCAGGGTGACTTATAATAAGCCCTGTCTCCCAGAGGGGAGATTCTTGTTCTAGCTTAGAGATTCCTTTCTAGGAAACCACACTGAGGTCTGAGGTCCCCAGAAAAGCTGGGCTCCTTGTGTGGCCCGAGTCCCAAGCCTCTGCAGTTCCCCTGCCTTTTCCAGCCCAACTTAAACAGGCTCCCATTCTGCATCAGCAATTAATGCACGTGGGTCCAGCCCCCTTCCCTGGCTGATTCTCATCCCTGGGCCAAAGTGCTCAGCTCCTGGGTGTCTAGCTGCATTTGGCGTTTCTACATGTGCCAGCCCAATAGTCTGGCAGGGTCTCTGGTTCTGACTGCTTCTGGAACTAGACCTGGAATGTCATATCTCCTTGTCCTCCACCAGGCTCTCCCATTAGGTGTGCAAGTAGTCAGCTCTTGGAGCTGAGCCAGTGACCCGGGTCATCTCTCAGGGTTACAATGCATGCCTTGCCTTTTACGTCTTCCAGGCTGACTGCCTCACAGCCACTGTGCCACCAGGGCCCGTTCCCTGTATGATGTAGGATATGCTGGGCTGTGACTCAGCCTCACTCAGAGGCAGGAACAAACCTGGGGCCTGGGCGTCCTCACTTCCCAAGCTGCTCCTGGCTCCTGGGGAGAGGACCGTGGTGTTGTGTTGCTCTCCAAACCCTATCTATAGGACCCCCCCTCCCCAGCACAGAAGCCTACCTGAGCGCTCCTGCCAGATCCGCACCTGCCCGGAACCAAGGTGCAGGCCAGACGACCGACAGCTGTGGCTTGTCTGCCTCCCTGTGCCACATCTCTGAGCCCTGAGAGGAGGTGGCTGGCACCAGAGACCCGCATTTCCCCAGGCCCTGGACCTTAGCCACCTGGCCCTGCCCTGCCCTGCCCTCTGCCACTTCCCTTCCCTTCCCACCTACTCCCCCTTCCCCTCCTGGGCCAGCTCCCCTGGCATCACGTTTATGCAATTGGGTGAGTCCAGAGCCAGACCCCAGAAGCTTCTGTTGCTGCAAGAGTATAGTTTTGTGTAGTCCTGAAGCTGGTGCAGTGGCCTCCACCCTCTGTCGTGCTTTGGGGTTATGTGTGGAGACGGGGAGAGGGAGAGGGGGAGAGAAAGAGAGAGGGGGCTGTAAAATTAATTGTTGACTGTGTTTTCCGTCCTCCTTCCTTCACGCCGTGTTTCTTCATTTTCCATGAACCTCAGAGCACAGGCATGGCGGTGGTATCGGAGGCCAGACGCTGCGCCGCACTGCTTTTGTCCTGCTGAAACGGCGAGAACTAAAGGGTTTATTGGTGCTGGTCTGTTTTGTCGCCAGTGAATCCTCACCTGATGTGTGACCTTGGGCGTGTTCCTTCATCTTTTTGTGCCTCCGCTTTCCCTGCCCACCCCACCCGCCCCCACCCCTGTACAATGAAGCTGACAGACCTGCCGGGAGGGAGCGTGGCCAGGGGTAAATGAATTAATAGGCGAACAGCGGGGAGGACAGCCCTGGGGCACAGTAAGGACTCATGAAAACTCAGGATGAGGTCTGTCCTCAGCCTGCTCTTGGCTGGATTATTAGGTCCATAAATTAAAGAAAGTGGCCTTTAAATATCCGTATCTGTTTGGTAAATTGAAGCAGTTTTATGGTTTGGCTTTTCCTACTGCCAGCTACTTTCCCTTTTCTTTTGTTATCAGAGGATTCTCTGCAGGCAGATAGAAATGCTGGGGTTCGTTTTACAGCTGCCGTTTACTTAGCTGGACCTTTCATGTCTTTCTTCATTTTGTGTGTTCGCGTCTGCGCTGACCTGCTGTGACCAGAGGAGACTTAGCTGCCAGGATGTTTTCCCCTTAGAATCGGAACCCCTGTTGCCTTTCACTTGCAGAGGTTGCTGTGTGCGTTTTGGTCTTTGTCTGCGTACCTTGCATAGGAACTGCTCTGGGGCTTCTTTCCTTTGTGATTGTTATCAGCACAGACAAAGCGCAGTCACACCTCAGTCCTTGTTGGCTTCAGCACTGTCAAACCCTGTTCTCATCGCATTTTGACGAGAAAAAAATGTTTCGGCCCTTGGTGCTTGCTGGGGACTCGTTGCACTTGCTAGGACTTGTGTGAGCCACGATGCTGCCCCGCAAGAGAAAACGCTTCCTCGCTCCTTGCTTGCTCCGTACACATCCGTCAAGGCGCTCACCATGAGTTCTAGAATGAATTAGCAGTGAGTGCCGAGGCACCGCTGCCTTTCTAGATGAGTAGAAAATGGGTCAGGGGTTAAATGCGGAGTGCATTTCTGGAAAGTGTCGGATGGGGTGTAGGCAGTTGGGGTGACTGTCAGTTGTCAAGGACTTGGAAATGCTGGGGCACAAGGCCGGAAGGGGTCTTGTAAATCCCAGGCTGTGGATGCTCAGGGAACAGTGAAATTGAAAAATAAAGCATATTCATGAACTGAGTAGATTGTCAAAATCCAGCCCAGGAATTCTGAGGCAGGCAGGGACCTTCCTCGCCTTCAGGGAGAAGCAGATCAGGAAGTCGGGGAGATAGTTCTATAGGAAGACCAGGGAGACCTGGGGGCCAGGCGTCCTTGGCTTGTGTCTCCACATGGGAATTTCCTCCCAGCATTACTCAGGGAATGTGCATGCTTTCCCCAATCCCAAGTCATGAGAAAAATCAGTAGAGACATCCCCCAAATGGAGGAAAGTATTACAATTTTCTTGTGAGAAATAATGCTTCATAATCAGTGGAGAGGCCTTCTTGGTTGGAAGGGACCCCATGATGTCAAGCGAAAGCAAGCACAGGAAGTACCGACACAGGGAGTTGAAAGCAAAGGCCAACGTTTTAGGAAGAGAACAAGGCAAATGTGAGAGGAGCCGCCATGGTCTAATCAGTCCTTCTGTTCTTTGTAGCTGTGTCCATGTTTTAAGTGTTACCTGTGGCCCCAGCAGCTGCTAATCTAAGTCAGATTTGCAAATAAAATAATATTAACAAGTATATAGTCGTGCTATACTTTCTGCAGCCCCTGATGTTTCAAAGTGTGATAAAGCTTGAAGACAAAGTAAGTTTTAAGTTGGCAGCTTCGACAAGCATGTCTGCGTGGTGCTGCTCACTTTGCCAGGAGATCCAGATGTTATGCTATTCGGAGACTCCCAGCTAACCATCACCCTCATTTTTTAAAATTTCTTTATTTCTTTTTTAATAATTTTATTTAATTATTGTTCAAGTACTATTTTCTATCTTTTACTCCCATCCCAGCCCACCCACCCAGCCCCCTCCACCTCCCTTCCATTTCCACTCTCCCCTAGTTTTTGTCCATGTGTCCTTTATACTTGTTCCTGTAAACCCTTCCCCTCGCCCCCATTTTCTAGTGTTTGAATATTTGGGACAGGCTTTGTTCTTTGTAAATACTATGAAGCTGAGTACCTCTTTTTTTGTCAAACACATTTTTAGATGTACCTAGTAATAAGTAAAGAGTATAAAGAATGTTGGAAGTTTTCCCAAGAATTTCCAGAATTCCGATTTCTTATCTGAATCCCAGGGATCACATCTGTGGGGAATTTGGAAGCACTAGCGTTGGCCACAGTCCTTCGAGGGGAGGAGCCAGAACCACAGAGCAGTGACAGGGGATTCGTGGCGCTGGATGGAGACAGGAATGGGAGAGCCCACTGCGGGCCAGCTGGATGGCTCAGCTGTGCACTCACAGCCGGAGAGCTCAGTGTGTCCAGGAAGCGAACAGGACAGGGTAGGGTGCGCTGCACATTCTCGAAGAGGAGGCCTCTCTAGATGCTTGTGTTGGCCTGCTGAATACACAGTCAGGCGTGTCACACTGAAACTCAAGGAGGTGGGAAGCTCCAGAAAGAGAGGAAGACCCGGGAGGCAGACCCTGTGTCTGCAGCATGCGAAAATATGCTCCCATCAGAACAAACGAGGGCTCCCCACCCCGGCCAAAATGAAATGGTGCTCAGGGCCGGCAGCTCATGGTTCTGGGTTCTTCCAACCTGGCAGATCCCTCCCAGGGCTCTAAGCACCCTCTTGGACATGCTCTATTTACACTTAGGTTTTAAATGTGTGTGCATATGCATATATATGTGTGTGCATGTCTGTTCCTCTGCAGTGAAGGAGCTGTCCAGGTGCTTCAGACAATTTTCAAGGTTGTCCTTCTCCGGGTCCTGAATACCAAAACCCGCCTACCTGACTTTGTGGTCTGGAATAGCTTAGTGCTTTATGAACTGGGTCTAATTTAGTCTTCACGTTAATTGTGTGAGGTAGGCATTACTATCCCCAATTTACAGTTGAGGAAACAGAGCTCAGTGAGCGGAAGTCACCGACCCGAAGTCCCCCAACTCTGGGGCTCAGCTGATGTTCAGGCTACTCGAACCTTAACACTTGACCCCCGTCCTCCAGTCCAGGTTGAATCATTCGGTGCCTCTAGCCTCTGGATCTCAGACTGTAGAGACTGTGGACGGCCTGTCCCTCGCCTCCCTGCAGGCGAGTTGTTTTTATCCCCACGGGCAAGATGAGTTGCCTGAGCATTTTTCAGGCGCCTTGCACATGGCCAAAGAGTAAAATGTAAAAGCGAAACTAGAGCCTTGCAGTTCCTTCTGTCAAACCACGCAGCTCTTTTCTTGGCTTCTGCCATTGAGAATGGACAGCTTAGCCTCAGGCATCAGCAGATCATTCAAAGAGGTCTATGCAGATCAGCCCTGTCCTTGGCTCCTGCCCTGTATTTGTCAGCTCGCTGCTTGGCGTGATTGGCCATGGCCATGGATATATTCCAGTGCTGCCATGCCGAGGATGCCTCTTTCAGCCACGATCTGGATTTATCTATTATCTATCTATCTATTGCCATGCTACCTTCTTTTTTTATTGTACGTTTTCCATTACTATTTAGTCCCCTTATACCCCTCTCCTCCTGCCGCAATCACCACCACACTGTTGTCCATGTCTAGGAGTCCTTTTCCTTTTTTGCTTGATCCCTCCACCCCCTGACCTTCCCACCCCTTAGCTGTCATCCCGCTCTCTTATCTATGAGTCTGTCTCTATTTTGCTTGGTAGTTCAGTGTGTTCATCAGCCACTCTATTGAATATCAGGTGCGTGAATCTGGCTGCTTCCCTAGTAACAGGCTGACTCCAGGGTGTTCATCTTCCAAAGACAGGAAGAGCTGCCTTCAGCACACCTGTGGCAAGATGCTTGTTGGGAAAATAACAAGGGCATTCCTAATGACTGGTATGTTGTTCTTAATGAAAAGTCATCCTCTTTTCTTTCAAGTCAGGGTCTTTGACATTTTTTTCTTCACCAAGGTTTCTAAGGCAGAGATCCTGTGCATTTGGTTCACATCCTCTGTCTCCCCACTTTTAGAAAGAAAAAAAGGTGTGGGCATTCCAAGACAGCTTCTCTGAGTCAGGATCCCCTGAGCAGCATCAGGCTGGGCGGAGCTGGGGCTCAGACACGCTCCTGTGCTTTGTCCTCAGGTAAAGCCAGTTTCTGTGATGTGGCCCCCTGGAGCTTACATCTCCAGGGCCTGCCACCAATCAGAGGAATTGCAATTTGTCCAATGGCACCAGGGGGGCCTATCTCTGATGCTATTATCGCGTGAGCCCAGATGTAAAGGAAGCTAATGAAAGAGACTCGAGTAAGAGCTGCAAAGTGGCTGGAGGCCTGCAAGATAGGATTTCATAAAAAAAAAAACCAATGACAGGTTAAGCTGCCTTTAATGTTTGTAACACTAGTAAATTTTGTTTAGTGGTACTCGGAGAGCTTTAGTTTCCCTGAATGATGATGGGGGAGAATTAACCTCATTGTATATAATTGATAGAAATGAGCTTCGAGGGGGGAGTAAGAGGGGCACTTTAGAACTATAATGAATGAAGTCACAGGTAGAATTGCAAAGGGAGGGAGAGAGTGGGGTGCACATGAAGAGCGGGAGAGAATTAAGGATGGCGGTCTGGAGAAGCAGGTGCCAGCCAGCTGTGGTCTCCATGTCTCGGAGAAACAGGGAGGCCTGCCATCTGCTGTGAAAGCGAACACACCTGTGTAACCAGCATCCAGATCAAGAAGTGGGACATTAGCAGCTTCCAGAAGCCACTCTGTGCCCGCTTCTTGTTACCAGCCCTCAAAGACAAGGCCAGTCTGGACTTCTGGTAGCACAGTCAATTTTGCCTAATTTGGAACAAGTAGACTCATATAGTATATATCTTCTTTTGAGTTTGGTTTCTCATGTTCAATATTGTTTATGAGATTCATCCACATGTTATATGTAATTATAGATTATTTATTGTTCTTGCTGTATAATATTTAATGGATTGAACCATCATATGTCTATATGGCCATCTGGGTAGTTTCTAGTTTGGGCTTGTTACAGATATTTCTGCTATGGGCACTCTGCTTTGAGGTAACCATATGGATGCATTTCTGTTAGGTGTGTAACAAGGAGTGGGATTTCTGGGTCATAGACAGATACGTATTAGCTGGAGCACCTCCTGCCAAATAGCTTTCCTAAGCAGCTGTACCACTTTCTACTCTCACCAGCAGCATATGAGAGTTCTGATGATCCCATATTGTAACCACAACCTGGTATTTTATGTCTTAGTACTAGCTTTTCTGGTGCTTTTCTGGTGATCAGTGGGGGCTAACACAACAGATGGGTAAGCTGAGGCACAGAGAGGTGCCCATCATCCTGTTGCTTACAAGCGGCCAAGCTGGAGTTTGAACCCTCACAGCCCGGCTCCAAGGTCTGTGCCCCTCCCAGCATGCCCCTCTCAGCAGGTGATCCTCCCTTCCTCCTCAGAGAGGCTCGTTTCCTGAGCAATGACCCACGGGGGTCTGCCACCCTCCCGGGCAGCCACAGCGCTGGTAGCTCCGTCAGCCTCTGTGGCTCCCCCTGTCAAATATTTTAACAAAATCTCATATTATCAGCCATTCAGTTGTTGAGCCAATTTCAAAATGTAATTTCTGCACCTAGGAAAGCTTCAGGCTGTTTCGAAAATCTCACTTCGTCCTCAGATCTCAACTCGAAATCCTATAAATGAATTTCCTAATGAGCCACAAAATCAGCTCACTTTGGGTTCATCTCTGTCTTCTCCGGCCAACCTCCGAGGCAGGAGGCCAGTTCCATCAGATGGGAGGAAAAAGAGCAGCCAGCTCACAGCAGAGCCTTCCAGCAGGGAGACGGCCAGCGTGGGTGCCATTCTAGCTCCGTCCAGTCCCTCCCGCAGATGCTCACGGCGTGTGCAGCTACGTGGGGAGATGGGCAAGGAGTAGTTAAAAAAATAAAGCAACATGGAAAATGGTACAATCACTGTGATGGCATCTAATAAAGCGCACACAGACCTGAACATGTGTGTGAGAAGTAGGAAGAGAAAGCAAAAGGTTTAGGGATTACTTTTTCTCTGCATCCTTTCCAGAACATACTATTTGTACACTTTTTGATGATAGCCTTTCTGACTAGTGTGAGATAGTATTTAATCATGGTTTTGATGTGCATTTCCCTGATGATTGTTGATGTGAAGTGTCTTTTCATATGCCAGAGGGGAGGGAGACGGAGGATGAGCAAAAAACGTGAAGGGGGAGATAGTCCGTAATTCTGTGACGAGTGGATGGTGACAGGTGGTTGTTAGAATCAGTGGTGCTGTCATATTGGCAGATGTGAAAATGTCAGCTCACTCTACTGTACAGTTGAAACTAATATAGCTAACATCACATTCCATGCAAACTATATTTAAATTTTACAAAAGAGAAAAGGGCTAATAGTGATTTCTTAGGTTGTAGGATATTGCATGGGTTTACAGTCTCTTATGTTTTACAGAATTTCTGCAAATTGCTTATATTGGTTTTATAAAGAAAAATCCAAGTTCATACTTTTTCTGTTATGTTTTGCTGCCTATATTGGGGAAAATAACTTAGAAATGAAATAATTTTGAGCATGTGGAATTTATTATGTTTAAAAACCCCACAACCGCAACGTAATAATGATGAGTGGCAGGGTAGTGTGGGGAGGTGAGTAACAGCCCACAGCCCATGTCTCAGCAAGGGAACGGGTCCATACTAACCCGTTCTGAAAGCAGAATGAAGGAGAATGTGACCTCTTTGAGTATATGATACGTATGTATCAGTAGGTATGTACATGTGCATAAATATACACGTACACCCTCAAACTGACTATGCACACATATGAGTGTATTTTATTTATCAGTTTATTTATCCTTATTCTTATTAGTTCATCACCCTTCATAAGATACATAGGGGTTCTGAAGAATTGGGAAGTAAACTATGTATAATAATAGATAGACATTAAATAGCCATTATAATATATATGTTAAAGTACATACTTTTATGTGT
>PVIA01015887.1:0-21003 GCA_004024845.1 Tonatia bakeri | reverse complement strand
TACCCAGGAGGGTGGAGAAATGTGGCAGCATCTTTTCTCCTCTAGGGTCTTCCCGGGCGCCACCCCAGCCCATGCCCCTCCATTTCCTCTGGCTCTGGTGACACCTGCTGTGCCCCTGGGGAAAGGGGACCTGGAACCTGGCCGTGGATGGGAGGGGACAGTCGGGTCTCCACAGGAGATGGGCTGAACTGCTGACAGGTGCGATGTCTAAGCTACAGCTGCCCCTCACCCCCAGTTTGGAATCATGATGGGGACTCTGAAGATCCCCAGGCTGCCCTGTCTGCCTCTGCTGGACTCCTCAGCTCTCTGGGCTCGCTTCCTCGGGCCCCTTCCATATTTTGTCGCAACCCTCAAGGGGCCTTGAAGTCTAAATGTTACAGCAACCGCCTCCCTCCAGCCCGCAGGTCCAACCTCTCTCTGGCCGCCTACCTTTACGGTGAGGCCGGTCAAAGTATGTCCCTGCTGCAGCAGCGTTTCTTCTTTCTGGTTTCCCCCTTTTGCCAACGTGAGGCAACAGGTCGGCTGTACTCAGATGATGTCCTCGAAGCCGAAGTCACAGCCCCGTTTTCTGAGTTTTTGTGCAGTCCAGCACTGGACACGACGGGTGCGCGCAGGTCACGCCTGGGTCCGGGGTTTGGTGGCTCAGTGACCACAGTCCTCTCGCGGAGCCCTAGAGTCCAGAGGTCTGGGCTGCCCCCCCCCTCTCTGTATGGCCTCCCGGAGATCTGGGCGGCTGCGCTGTTCTCCTTTCGGGCGGGTGCACGCACAGGACAGGTGGAGGCGCGGGCGGGCTGGCTGGCACGGGACCCTCCTGTGGGCCGCTGTGGCCACAGGCTCTCACTCAATCCGCACCTGCAGGCGGACGTTGAGCATCACCGAGGCCACGATGTAGAAATAGGGGAAGTTCATGCGCAGCCGCCAGGCCAGATCAAAGAAGGTGAGCAGCGCGCGTGAGTCCCTTGCAGAAGACGTAGTAAGAGCCATGGGTTGCTCCAGAGCAGGACAGTCGCACTGCCAGGCCCGACAGCGTCGCCACCGCCGCCAATGCTGACGGAGCTGTGGACGCTGCCATGGACCTGACAGATGCACACCTCGCCATCTTCTGGAGCACCAGCGCGGGCAGGCTGGCGGGAGGCCAGATTTCCCTGTATCCCAGCCCTTGGTCTGCTCCCTGGTTGGTTTCCTGTGGCCTCAGCTGCCACAGCCACTGCCCCTCCTTGTAACGCAAGAACAGCTCCGCCCTCTCACCACCATAGCTCCGCCCTTATCCTATCCAAGCCTCTTCCTGGGAGCCACATAGTTGCTGCAGCAGTTACAGTCTTGCCCAGGGCTCCAGCTCCTCTAGCAAGCTCGGCTTTTGACACCACTAGCCGGCCTGACACAGGACCTGTGAAAATTGGAAGGCGCTACTTCTCTGGAGGGGTGCGGAGGGCTGGAGGGCTGGAGCTTTGGACTGCCATGCTGATTCTGTACAGAAGGCCCATCCAAAGGGCCTTCGTTTTCACACCACCTTCCGCTGTCCTTTACAGAGTTTTCATAGCTTTAGGAACAACATATTACTACAAACTGCAATTCATGTACACCAGGGAGTTAACTCCAAGTTACTTGATGATTTCTCCTACAAATTGTCATAGCCTGAGCCCTGTGAGCAGATCACAAAACCAGGAAGAATCCTAGCTAGGAGTGGATCTCAGCTCTACTAAGCAGTAACCCTTCTCTTTACAGCCAGCTGTATAATATTATCAGGTGTAAGAATGAATATTTTTAAGAAAGAGGCAAGTGGGGAAGTGAAATATTATAATTTGGTCTGAGTCATCTTGAAACTCCCAATCCTCTCCATAGGTGGCCTTGAATTGCCCAGGATATTACTCTTTTCCTCATTCAAGTATTTATTGTGCACGGATTATCTGCCAGGCATTGTTCTAGGTGCTGGAAGTAAAGCAGAAAAAACAGCAACAAAATCTTTTCTCTCAAGGAGTTAATATTTAAGTGGGGAGAGACATACTATACATTTGTAAATAAGACTTTTTAGCTAATAACCAAGTACATAAAGAAATTACAGCAGGAGTGTGTGATAGAGTGTTTCATAGTAGAAGAGAAGTTTTTCATAGAATTTGGTCAGGGAAAGCAACTCTAAGGAGGTTACATTTGAGGTGAAATCTGAGGAACAATGGGAAGGAAATAGCCATTAAAAAGCTAGAGGAAGAGCCCTGGCTGGTATAGCTTGGTGGATTGAGTGCAGGCCTGTGAACCAAAGGGTCACTGGTTGGATTCCCAGTCAGGGCACATGCTTGGAGTGGGCAAGAGGCAACCACACATTGATGTTTCTCTCCCTCTTTCCCTCCCTTCCCCTCTCTCTCTCTCTCAAAAGAAAAAAAAAGTTAGAGGAAGAGGCCTCTCGGTGGAGGAAACAGCAACTGCAGAAGCATTGAGGTTAGTTTTGCCTAGAAACTGTTGATGAGGTCTTTGCCTAAGTGCTTTTTAGAGGATATAAACATATTTTTTTTCCTGTGAAGAGGAAAGATGCAGGTCAATAAGATAAATGGATATACATGACAGAATCATCTGCTATAATTGGAAGAGAGGAACTAGATAGATATACACACAGCAAATCTACAGATGAAGAAAGTAAGAAACAGTATGAAATCTACAGCAAAGCACCATTTTGGTAAAATGAAAGTACAGGCATGGGACATTGGAAGTCAGGTTTTTTACTGTAGGAAAAAGAAGTTACAAATAAGTATGAGGGAAAGTGCTCAATCACACCTTGAGTAGAAGGCTGAATAATGTGACATTTTATAAACCACTTGTAATTTCTGTATCTATGCAGCTCCTATTCCTAGAATTATTGGGTGCTTATTATGTGCCAGGTAGGCTGATCTGTTATTGACATACATAGGAATTATTTCTAGTATTTGTATGCCAATGTACATGGGCAAGATTTTCCCTATGGTATACACTCAGGAGTGGGATCCTGAGTCAAAATGTGTGTGCATCTTTAACACTAACAGCTAATTCCAATTTATTTTCCAAAGTATCAGCTACATCATATGCCTTCCATCAGTTGATAATGAGGCAGGAGATAGTCAGGAAGGAAACTCCAGAAGTCCCGCAGGGCTAAGATAAAAAACATCCATACATGACAAAGACCCCCTAAGACTGGTTGTTCCTGTTTTCTGGTATAACTCTGAATCATGGAATGCGCCTGCACACTACCCCTGATTCATTATAATACTATTATAATGAATTAACATTGTGGTACTCCCTTTGCCAGTAGCCAATCAGGAAAATCATGGAAAACCACACATGCGCAGTAGCTTTGAAATGTAACTCCTTGTACCTGCACAAAAAAAGCCCGCCAAAGACTAGCCAGGAAGCTTCTGCCCTATAAGAATGGCATCCCTCCAGCCAATGGCAGCAATCTCTGCTCAGAGCTGTCCTGCTCCCTTGTCCTGTGGAGTGTATTATCGCTTAATAAATCTTCCCTCTTTCTTTATGCTATAAAACTCTGTGTGTTTGGTTCAATTATTTGTCCTCGATCACTAAGAACCTGGTTACCTGTGCCACACCTGTGACAATAAGAGTTGCACCACCTGCCCTCTCTTATTCTTGATATAACCAATTAAATTTTTTGCCAGTCTGAGATATGTGAATTGGCATGCTATTGTGTGTTTAATCTACATTTGTCCAGTTACTGATGCTGATTATTTTTTCAGTGTCTATTGGCAATTTGGTTTCCTCCTCTAAGAACTGTTTCTTTCAAACCATCCACTTTTCTATTACACTGTTTGGTAGACATAAAAATGATTTTTACATTGATTTTACATCTAGCATGCCTGCTACACTCTCATATGAATTCCAATGATTAATATCAGATTCTTTGTACTTTCTAAGTAGAAAATCATATTATCTGTAAAAGAATGATAGTTTTCTATCTTCCTTTCCTAACCTTATATTGATTTTTATTGCATTACAAAGCCTAGTTAAAACTTTCAGTCTAAGGATCTTCCTTTACCTTGATCTTGATTTTAAATGGGATGCTTTCAAAGTCTCACCCTGGCTAGTTCTTATTCCAAATATCTACCTCACTAGCTCTCTAACCTCCTCCTAATGAAGCTTACTCTGACTACTACTGTGACAGGCAACCTCTGTGTTAGGCTACTTTGTACTTTGTAACTTCAGTGTTAGGATCCTGTGCTTTGTTCTTTGTTTTTGCCTAATAAGGTGGCGAGACCTAACTTCCGAATTGGGCTTCTGTAATCTTGCTTTGCCATGTAGGCAGGGGGTCCAGGGCTACTTAAACCCCAGGAGGTCAGAGTTTTGGACTCAGAATTTGGAGTCCCTCTCCTCCGAGCCCGCGCGTGTAATAAAGGATCGTGCTCCGCCATCTCTCCCGCATGTGAATTATTTTTTTGCAACATTACCCTATTCTAAAGTATAACTTGCCACCCCTCCCCAACACTCTGGAACTACCTTCCCTGCTATAATTTTTCATAACACTTATTACTTTCCAGCATACCATGTTTTACTTATTTATTGCTTTATCATCTATCCTTCCCTCAAAGTATGAGAATGTTAGTCCTACATGGACCAAAGTTTATGTCTTTCTGTTCACTGATTTATTCCAAGTGCTCAGAAGAGTATGTTAATCAACACTCAAGGAATATTAAATTAGTGAATACATGGAAAGTGTTTGGAAGAGTATCTGGCTGGCATAATGATGTAAGCATTCAATAAATGATGGTAGTGATTAAGAAAGAATTCCATTCAACAGAACCTATGTTACAGAACAACAAGTGGGGGCCTGGGACGATATACTATTACACAAAAGGAACCCCCCAGGTTTGTTATGTCCACCGCCAGAGGAAAGATGTCTCTCAATGCCAGAGATTTGTGAAAAGGAAAGGAAATGTTTATTTAATGCTGTACAGACTTAAAGTAGTGACCTAATGTCTTCATAAAAATCACAAAGTCCCTTAAAACACCCACAAACACACACAGTCCTTCCTTCCTCCTTTGCTCAGTCGGGGGTACCATATCTCAGGAAAAGAAATAGAAGACCGTGGCTCAGGCAGCCCCCAGTTCTTCCCAGTAATCCGTCTCGGCTGGTAGGCCTCCCTCGGTTCCCGGCACCATCAGCTGTGTTGCCGGGATCTCTGCTAAAGCCAGGTGGTGGTTTCCCCTTCTAAAGCTGCATGGGTCCCCACTCTGGCAAAGCCGCATGGTTCTCTCTGCACAATGGCCAAGGGAGTCTCCATTCTGCCAAAACCACGTGGTTCTCCCCCTGCACAATGGCTGTGGGAGTTTCCACTCAGCCAAAACCGCGTGGTTCTGGAAGAAGTATAAAGGACACATGGATAAAAACTAGGTGCGGGTGGAAATGGGAGGGAAGAGGGGAGAGTTGGGTGGGTGGGTGGGGATGGGAGTAAAAGATAGAAAACTGTACTGCAACAACAATTAAAATAAAAAAAATATTTTTTAAAAAAGAAAAAAACGTGTGGTTCTCCCAGCAATGGCCGCCACAGCTCAGTTTTAAATACCCGTGCCAATCTTCCTCTGCAGCCCCATTTCCGACTCCTCCCACAATCGGCTACACTTGCCATCACTCTCATATCCTTCCAGCCTTACTGGGCTGCCATCATGAGTCTTGGCAGGTGTGGCCCCATGTCATGGAGCCAATCTTCTCCAAGCTTCCACGCAGGTGCTGTAACTCAGGGGACCTATCCCCCCAGTTACACCTTAGTGGGGAAGTTATTTCCATTCCCCTGGCTCAGAGCATGGCCACAGCCATTTAGCATATCTATGTAACCAGTTAAAGGTTACAGATATGTTAAATGACCATGCCAGAGTTTAGCTGTTTAGCTGCAAAGCTGTTGCTATGCCAAACAGCTCTCAATGGCCCTGCTCCATGTGTCCCTTCCCCCAACCCACACCTGTAGGGGAAGGGGTGAGGACATCTTAATATTTCCTGAACACCTTGAGTTCTGGACCCCATTCCAAATCCCTATTTGGGGTCCCCCCTCTTGGCTGCACCCTGTTACACCTATGCACCCCAATGTTCATAGCTTACAATAGCCAAGTGCTGGGAGCAACCTAGGTGCCCATCAGTACATGAGTGGATCAAAAAACTATGGTACATTTACACAATGGAATATTACGCAGCAAAAAGAAAAAAAGGAGCTCCTACCCTTTGTGACAGCATGGATGGAACTGGAGAGCATTATGCTAAGTGAAATAAGCCAGGTGGTGAAAGACAAATACCATGTTCTCACCTATAAGTGGAACCTAATCAACAAAACAAAAAAGCAAGTGAAATATAACCAGAGACATTGAAACAAAGAACAAACTGACAATAACCAGAGGGGAGGAGGGAGGGAGAAAACAGGGTAAAAGAGGGAAAGGGTAGTCAAGGAACATGTATAAAGGACCCATGGACAAAGCCAAAGGGGGGAAGGATGGAGGGTGGGATGTGGGGGTGGGTAGGGTGGGAGAAAGTGGTGGCAGGGAAAATAGAGAAAACTGTATTTGAACAATTAGAAAAAGAAATCTATTAAAATGATCCTTTCCCCCCTCCTTTTACCTATTGATATGTTAAAAGATATTAATAAATTTCAGATACTGAAAAAAAAGAAAGAAAGGATTTCATGATAAATTAATTACCACTGGGCTCCATGAAAGGTACTGGCCATGTCTAATATGTTACATGCCTACAACACACACACACACACACACACACACACACACACACACACACTTCTCCCAGGCAACAGCTAATGATTTATTGGTTTTGTTTTCATTTGGTTCTATTCTCATATCCGTAACCCCTTGCAGGCCAGGTTCCAGTCTTCTCTGAGAGGCCCTGCTGTAAGATGTAGAAGCCAGAAGGATGCATTCTTTCACTGGCACTGATGGTGGTAGGCCACTGTGTGCTTGAGGGATGGGGGTTTCTGCAGCTTTCTTGGATTCCATATTTCCCTGTCAGTCTCCAGCTCTGGGGTATCAAGAAAGCCCTGGCTTTGGCACATCTTTCCACACTGTTCTGATACCTTGTGGGTACCTATAGCATTTGACCTTAAACAGATTAGTCAGTCTTAGTATCTACTCTCAACATTAGATCTTTTCCTTTAAAAAAAAAGATTTGATTTATTTATTTTTTAGAGAGGGGGAAGGGAGGGAGAAGGAAAGGGAGAGAAACATCAATTGGTTGTTTCTCCCCAACCGGAGACCTGGCCTGCAACCCAGGCAAGTGACCTGACAAGGAAAACTGGCAACCTTTTGATTTGTGGTACCACTTGTTTTTTCTGTAACTGACTATTCTTGACTAATCCAAGGAGTAAGGCAGAAAAAGTTCTCTCTCTAATAAAGAAGATATGGCCAAGGAAATTGGCAGTTACCATCCACCATGAAGGGTCCATCAGTCAGTTTGTCAGTCAGTCAGTCAATAAAAATTGGTGAGGGCTTACACCTAGGCACTGTGCTAAGAAATATGGATGCTGGCCCTGGCTGCTGGATTGATTGCCTGCCTGTGAACCAGAGGGTCACTGGTTCAGTTCCCAATCAGGGCATATGTCTGGATTGTGGGCCAGGTCCCCAGTGGGGAACACACAAGAGGCAACCACACACTGATGTTCCTCTCCCTCTTTCTCTCCTTTCCCCTCTCTCTAAAAATAAGTAAATAAAATCTTTAACAATTAAAAAAAATAAATATAGAGGCTCAGTGTCTAGAGGAGTTATCAAACAAATGAGTAATGTATAGTCGATTCAAGGCAATGTATGTTTATAGGAGACTTTCAGAGTGCTGGTGTCTCTGAGCACCTAAAGGATGCCTGGGCACCCTGGTAGCTGATCTAGTATAAAAAGTCCCAGAAAAGGTTGCCAACCCAGCAGCCCACTGAGGTTTTTGGTCTTATTATGAAAGCAATTAGAATATTATTAAGTGAGAACCAATCCAGAAATTGCTGAGTAAGGACAAAGAAAGATCTAAAATCAATAACTTAAACTTCTGCCTTAAGAACTGGAAAAAGAAGAGTAACCTAAACTCAAAGCAAGCAGAATGAAAGAAATGATGAAGATTAGAGCAAAAATAAATTAAATAAAAAGGAAACAATTGAGAAGATCAATAAAACCAAAAGTTGGTTCTTTGAAATGATCAAGAAAATTTATAAGCCTTTAAGTAGACTGACCAAGAAAGAAGAGAGAAGATTCAAATTATTAAAATCAGAAATGAAAGTACAGACATCTCTATCTTTAGAAAGGAGTATAAGAGAATGCTATGAATATGCAAAAAAATAGATGACCTACATGAAATCATAATTATTTGAAGAATAAATGGACATTGGATTGCCTATTTTAAACAGTTGGCTACTATGGTATGTGAATTATATCTCAATAAAGATCCTATAAAAATTAAAAACAAAACCCAACCCTTTGCTTGAAAAGAAAGAAAGAAATAGGAAATCTAAATAGACCTATAACAAGTAAACGGACTAAATTAGTATGTAAAGCGCTTCATAAAAACACACACACTCACACTGACACATACACACAAATTAGCTGAGGTCTAGATTGATTCACTGATTTTTAAGTGATTTCTACCAGTCACTTAAAAAAACAGTGAATACAAGTCCTTCTCTAACTCTTCCAAAAAAACAAGAGTATGAAATACTTCCCAACTCATTCTATGAGAATGAGTTACAAAAACTATACAAAAGCTAGACAGAAACAAGAAAAACACTAAATAACCTCAGGCCAATGTCATTTATAAATATAGAAACAAAAATCTTCAAATGAATGCTTCAATATATAAAAGATTGTACATAATGACCATACTGGGTGGCTAGGACTACTATAACAAGGTGTCACAGACTGGGTGACTTAAACAATGGACATTTATTTTCTCACAACTTTGGAGACTAGATGACCAAGCCCAAAGTTTCACCAGGGTTGATTTTTTATGAGACCTCTCTCCTTGGCTTGTAGATGGTTATTTTACCCAGTGTCTTCACATGGTTTTTCCATTATGTATATCTGTGTCAAAATTTCCTCTTATAAGGACAGCGGTGATATTGGATCAAGGCCCATCCTAATTTTAACTGAATTACCTCTTTACAGATCCTATCCCCAAACACAGTTACATTCTGGGGCACTTTGGGTTAGGATTTCAGCATATGAATTTTAGGGGGACACAATTCAGCCCATAACAATGACCAAATGGGATTTATCCTGGGAACACAAAGTTGGTTAAAAATTAAAATCAATCAATGTTTTATACCATATTAATAAGACAAAGGCCAAAGTCACATGATCATCTCAATAGAAAAAAACATTTTATATATGTGAACATCCTTTCATGATAAAGTCACTAAAGAAACAGAGAGTAGAAGGTAAATTCCTCAACCAGTGGAGCAATCACTAGATGTCCTGGATATTAAACTGCCCAGTGTCCAGGGCTAGTAGAAATAGTGTGCCCTTACTCAGGAGTCTGGGGCTATTTCTGGGGCTTGTCAGAACCATATGGTGACAGGTGTAGGCTGCAGTAGCTTTAATGATATGGGCAAAAAATGGTAGATGTGATTGCATCTGAACTGAAGAGGGAGGGCTTTTAAGGAATTTGGCAGCTGATGGGGCATAAAGGGTCCCCAGAGAGCAGGCTGATAAGGTTTCTGAGTGATGTATCTGAGGGGGCCAAGGGACAGTGGGTGGTGAGGGTAGTCCAAAAGAGGGTACTGGAAGTGAGGGACTCTGGTAACCAACAGCCAGAACTGAAACTTTGGGATCTACTGGAGTTGGGAAGATATCCAGGACACAGAAGGGTTAGCAAGGTGGGAAGTAGGTTGCAAGACTTAGACTTTAGAAAAGGCCTTCACAGATTGGTAAATGCTTGTACTCTAATTTCACCATGGGGTCTAGAGCATGTGGCTGGCCAGGGCTTCCTGGAAAGAGGGCTTAAGCTGTGCCAGAGTTTGGGTATGTGGGAGCAATGGAGGGTATTGGGGGTAGGGGCTCTAGGAGCAGAAGGAAATCCCTGGCCCTAGGCAGCACTTGGAATTCAGAATGGATATTGGTAAGAAAAAGGGGCAGGGAGGCTGATTCAGGTCTTTTTCTTAGATACCAAGACCATAGGAAGCTCTTGACTGGCCAATGTCATGTTGAAAAAATAATACCCACTGAATTATGTATTGCGGAGTTTTGGAAAGTGGATGCTCTGCCTCTAAAAGTTTTCACAGTGTTTGAGTGTAAGTTGGAGACACTTGGGCCTTGTTCCAGATATTCTCATGCAAATGGCCTCTACTGTGACCTAGACATGGGGATTCTTAAAGCTACACAAATGTTTTAGTGACAGATTTTTGGTGAGTGGTGCATTGAAGACAACTCAAATCTTCATTCAATATTCTTTTTTAAGTACATTTTATTGACTATGCTATTACAGTTGTCCTATATTTTATCTCTCCTCTATTCCCCTCTGCCCTGCATCCCCCCTCTCCTACTCCCTTAGTTCATGTCCATGGGTTGCACATGTAAGTTCTTAGGCTTCTCCATTTCCTATACTATTCTTGACGTCCTCTTATTTTGTACCTACCATTTATGCCTCTTATTCCTTGTACCTTTTCCCCCATTCTCTCCCTCCCCCTCCCTGCTGATAACCGTCCATGTTATCTCCATTTCTGTGATTCTTTTCCTGTTGTAGTTGTTTGGTTAGTTTTTGTATTTGTTTATTGGGTTTAGTTGTTGATAGTTGTGAGTTCGTTGTCATTTTAATGTTCATAGTTTTGATCATCTTCTTTTTCTTAGATAAGTCCCTTTAACATTTCATATGATAAGGGCTTGGTGATAATGAACTCCTTTAACTTGGCCTTATCTGGGAAGCACTTTATCTGCCCTTCCATTCTAAATGATAGCTTTGCTGGATAGAGTGATCTTTGATGAATAGAGTAATCTTGCCTTTCATGACTTTGAATACTTCTTTCCAGTCCCTTCTTGCCTGCAAGGTTTCTTTTGAGAAATCAGCTGGTTGTCTTATGGGAACAGAGAACTGTCTCCTTTTCTTTTGTTGCTTTGAAGATTCTCTCCTCTTTAATCTTGGCTAATGTAATTATGATGTGCCTTGGTGTGTGCTTCCTTGGGTCCAACTTCTTTGGGACTCTCTGAGCTTCCTGGACTTCCTGGAAGTCTATTTCCTTTGCCAGATTGGGGAAGTTCTCCTTCATTATTTCTTCAGAAAAGTTTTCAATTTCTTGCTCTTCCTCTTCTCCTTTTGGCACCCCTGTGATTTGGATGTTGGAATGTTTAAAGTTTTCCCAGAGATTCCTAAGGCTCTCCTCATTTTTTTTTTTTAGTTCTTGTTTCTTCATTCTGTTCTGATTGAATGTTTATTTCTTCCTTCTGCTCCAAACTGTTGATTTGAGTCTCAGTTCCCTTCTCTTCACTGTTAGTTCCCTGTATATTTTCCTTTATTTCACTCTGCATAGCCTTCACTCTTTGCTCTATTTTGTGACTGTACTCAGCCATTTCTGTGAGCATCCTGATTACCAGTGTTTTGAACTGTGCATCTGATAGGTTGTCTATCTCCTCGTCGCTTAGTTCTTTTTCTGGAGTTTTGATCTGTTCTTTCATTTGGGCCATATTTCTTTGTCTCAGCACACCTGTTACATTGTAAGGGGCAGAACCTTAAGTATTCACCAGGGTGGGTCAAGCTACATCACCGCATTGTGCTGCTGTATGTGGGGAAGGGGTCAGAGAGGGAACAATGCTGCTTGTTTGGTTCTTTGCTGGCTTTCAGTCACTTCCCCTGATACCCACGAGCAGTTTGGGCCTTTCTGATGCTGATACCCAGGTGGGTGGATTTGTATACATTGTAGGACCCCATGGGTCTCTTCAACAAATTCTCCTGTGAAGCTGGGAGTTTCTCCCACCACTGAATCCCTCATAGATTTTTACAGCCAGAGGTTTTGAGGCTCCCTTTTGCCATGCTGGAACCCTGAGTTGCATGGTCTGTTGGTCTGTCTCGCTCCCCAGTTCTTCCTCCTGGTTTATCTGCATGCAAATGTGGGACCACCAGCCATCGCCTCACCTGCCCATTCCTCCAGCCTCTGACTTAGCACAGGTCCTCCCCACCCTGGTTTCCAGTCTCCACCCTTCCTACCCATCTGGATGAATATTTCTTCCTTAACTCCTTGGTTGTCAGATTTCCATACAGTTCAATTTTCTGCCAGTTCTGGTTGTTTTTTTGTTTTTAAATTTGTTGTTGTCCTTCTTTTGGTTGTGCAAGGAGGCAAAGTGTATCTACCAATGCCTCCATGTTGACCAGAAGTTCATTCAATATTCTTAATGTGACCATGGCTGCATGGTCCCCAAAACAAAATAGTAGTGATGCAATCCAAACTCCCTGCATGTCACTACATGATCTGACCCACCTCACTGAGCCATCATCATCTCCAAATCACACTTAAGGTGTCTCTCAGGACCACAATGAATGCTTTGTTGTAAGTCCCAGCTGGCCCCAGGTTCAAAGCAGAGCAGGGCACAACCTATGTTTTGAAGCCCAAGTAGATATGAGAGTTTGGTTTTTCCACAGTATTATGTGAATGAAAAAGGGGCTCTGTAATAAATTTAACAAGTTCAAAGACTGAAAGTAACCCCAGGGGGTGGCTTGAACACAAATTCTTAATTAGGCAGATCATGGTGTGTAGTAATGCCTCAGACCTATAAATTCCCTAACAAAAGCTTATTTTTACTTTAAGCAAGCCCTGTCCATTGTTCTTATGCATCTAGGTTAACATGCCTTTGAAATGCCAGAGTAATTTTTTTTTCAAACCTGTGGGAGACCAACAACCTTCAAGGGAACACATAATCTCATTGACTATACTATAATCTAATGATAGAGATTGCCTGGTCTTGCTTTCTCCTATCTTTATGTAATCTTCTTTACATTACTCCTTTAATTCCAAATATATAAAGAGAACTGCAAAGCTGTCATTCACTGGATCATCTGAGATCTTGTTTCCTGGCATGTTGTCAGTTTGGCTCAAATAAACTCCTATGAAATTCTCTACGGGTTTGGACATTCTTACATCAGCAATGATATCATTTAACATTGAACAGAAAGCAGTTGCTTAGAGCTGACCACTGAACTCTCTGTGGAGTCGGTGTAGGGCTGAGGATTTCAGACTGTTGTGGGGGAGTAGACGGAGGGCACCTAGAGGCAAAAGTAAAGAACTGAGGCAATTAGGAGTTGGGGCTCCACAGCTGGGAGCCAGAACTAGGGAGATTGCCTTTGTCTTCCCGGTAAGGTGCTGTGCCACCTTCCAAGACAGGCACCAGGCCCTCCCAGCAGAAGCCTACAGATAAGACCCTCTACCCTAACAAATGCAAAAGGGGGTCATCCTTGAAATGATTTCCAATAGGTTTCCAATTTTCCAGTCTTCATCTGTGGTGGGAGATGCCTCCAAGTCCCACCCACCAGCCTTCTGCATCTCAGTGGTCTCCACTGAGAGCCCTATGTCCCCACACTGGTTGGATGGTGGACACAAGGGACATTAAAGGTCTCTAGTTGGCAGCCATGGCCAAGGCTTGTGTGAAGTCCTCTGATTAGAGGTTGGGTGGGCAAAGCAGAGGAACAGGCACAGTCTCTGAGCAGGGGCTAGATGTAGACAGAAGCAAGGTTCCACTCGCTCAGTGTCACTTTGATACTAGTGGCTTTATCAGCAGTAGGAACAGAGAGGTGGCTGATGGAGAGAACTGCCCAATCAAGGATAGATCTGTGTTTATACTAGTGCCTTGTACATGGCACTACCCTTATGCAGCTCCTGATGGCAGGTTTCTAATTCTAGGCAGAGATGTGGCAAGAGGAAGTCATTGCATTGAGCATGTGTGAGGCTAACAAGTGACTAACAAAGGGAAAAGCTCTCCTACCCACTTCTGTTCCTTGACTGAAGGTGGGACAGAGGACATAGCTGCACATGTACCTTAAAGGTCAACATGGCAGCAGGGGGAGATGCTCAGCTGGAGCAAGACCTGCCAGTCTAGCCTTGGAAAAGGATGGGATTGGCTGGGGCAGCTAGACCATTCTGGAATGCACAGAAGTCTGACCTGCGAGGTTTTTAAACAGACAGAAGGGAGAAATAATTACCTCTTCTTCTGAGACCCATCAGCATGGACATGCAGACCACTGCTTTGCAGGACTGGCCAGCCCTGGAAGGCACATGGCCAAGTCCTGGGCACTGGGCCCTGTGGCCAGCACGAAGGAGCCACTGCACAGCCCACTGCACCAGTTGGCAGCAGCCCCAGGCCCCCAGCATGGAAAACATCAATGGCAGCATGGCTCACTGGGCCCACACACAGACTCCAGAAAGGAGCCTGAGGCCTGACAGTAGCAGGGAAAGAAGCTGAGCTGCTTGGATGATTGTGCAGTGGTGGCCTGCAATTCCTGAAGGACGGTATTTTGAATGGGAGAAGGAACTCTGGGTGCAGTCTTGGACTGGTTTGGCAGAGGTGGCTGGGTTTTCCTCTGGGTGCTCTAGAGGGGATAGGCTTTGAGGCAGGAGTCTGTCATCCTTCCAGATTGTTTAACTTTTGAATAAAAGACCCCTTTCCTTTTCTCACCAAACCTCTGCCTCCAGAATTTGCCTGTTGGTGACAATGAGCAGCCAAATCCCACTTTCTCTTAAGGTAACAACTTAGGGCCCAGGCTGCCCTGAAGATGGGATCATGCTTCAGTTTATTTCCAAGGTTCTTGCATTCTGGAGAAGGATGGATTCATTGTAGGCAGAGATGGGGCAGTATTTGAGGTTCTTGGAATGTATTCAACTCATCCCCTCCTTCCCCAGGGGCCTACATCTAGAGGTGGGCCCCACTTCTTGTTCTGGGCCACAAGGACTCAGAAGGGTGCATGCCCAGGGTGGTGTCACCTTGTGGGGAGGGGTGTTTCTGGGGCTGAGAGCTGCCAGACTCTCCTGTCCAAAATGGTGGTGGTGTAAACAGAGAAGGCCCCTGGGGAGTTGTGCCTCATTCTTGCATTTCTCCAGATGCCATTGGTATTTATATTACCAGAAAGGGGACCTGGCCCTGACTGGGTCTGCCTAGGTTCAGCTAGTAGTGTGTGGGTTCTTGACTTCATGTAGGAAACCTTTCACAACATGAGTCCAGGTGACTATGAGGGTGCATTTATCAAAGCTGGGGATAGTGAAACAAGGAAGGGCTTAGGATAGAGGAAGCAATAGGACAGCCTAGGCTGGGCTGCCTTAGTTCGCTGGGAAGTCAGAAAAAATGGGGCCTTGGGGACAGTTTCAGAGGATTAGTTTTGGAAAAGCTACTGCTGCCCACTGCTCCCCTGATTGCAAGTATTGGGGTCCCTTAGAGTATAAGAGATTAATGCCTGTAGAAGAAGAAGTGAGGGAACAGGAGAGACAATGGTGTGGGCTGCTGCTACCCGGAGGGAGGGAGAGTGCTTAACCTAGATCTTTGTCTTGAGTTTTTCTCTCTCTCCTGGAGGCAGGGAATGTTAAGAGAGGGTTTCAAAAGAATATTCATCAGTTCCCCAGGGGTTTCCTTTTAGGGTCATGGTCTCTACTGATTGGTCAGTGCCAGGTCCTTAGTCATTATAGCCAGTCCTGGTATCACCCACCATGTTTTGCTGCTTTTCTGAGCCTGGAGCTGTAATACAACTGAGGTTTAGATGATATCTCTAGGAAGGTGACCTTCTGTATTTGGCTGTAATTTAGCCACTTTGTTCAGCTCTCTGTCTCAGTTTCCCTATTCCACTTGCCCTGGCTTACTGGCCTGTGTTGACATCATAATACGAGTTGTTAACAATGGCTTTATAACCTCTAAATAATGATCACTTTTCTACATTTTTTCCTTAGGATACTCACAAAAGTGTAGTTTTTAAAAAGGCATAATACACAGAGCATCCTTATCTATACAGGACAAAATGACCCAAAAGATATGTTGGCCAACATAATGATGGAACAGATCGGGGCTAGACAAGTACTGGTGAACAAAGAATGTGTGTACACATTAAAAATCCGCTGTAAGGATTTAAAAATTCCTAATTTCTGTCAAGAGAAAACAAGTAAAAAACATTACAGATGCACTCACACTGATATATGATTTTTCCAGTCTTCCACTAGTACCCGAAGTTAGTGACCAGTGGCAGGGATAGGGTACTTAGGTATTTTCAATATTAATTACACAGTAATAAAGAAATTTGACATATTACATTCTTCCATTTGCTACAAGAACAAACTGACAATGAGGACTATTTTTTAAATTCTTTATTTTATTGATTATGCTATTAGAGTTGTCTCATTTTCCTCCTTCACTCCCCTCCACCCTTCCCACCCCTTCCCACCCACATTCCCCCCTTTAGTTCATGTCCATATGTCATAAGTTCTTTAGTGTCTACATATCCCATACTATTCTTACCCTCCCCTTGTCTATTTTCTACCTACTGTCTATGCTACTTATTCTCTACATCTTTTCCCCCTCTCTCCTCCTCCCACTTCCCTGTTGCTAACCTTCCATTTGATGACTTTTTTTTTTTTACTGTTCATATTTTGAATCTTCTTTTTCTTAGGTAAGTCCCTTGAACATTTCATATAATAAGGGCTTGGTGATGATGAACTCCTTCAACTTGACCTGAGAAGCACTTTATCTGCCCTTCCATTCTAAATGAAAGCTTTGTGGGATAGAGCAATCTGGGATGTAGGTCCTTGCCTTTCATGACTTGGAATACTTCTTTCCAGCTCCTTCTTGCCTGTAAAGTCTCTTTTGAGAAATCAGCTGACAGTCTGATGGGAACTCCTTTGTAGGTTACTGTCTTCTTGTCTCTTGCTGCTTCTAGGATTCTCTCCTTCATTTTTACCTTGGCTAATGTAATTATGATGTGCTTTGGTGTGTTCCTCCTTGGGTCCAACCTCTTTGGGACTCTGTGAGCTTCCTGGATTTCCTGGAAGTCTATTTCCCTTGCCAGATTGGGGAAGTTCTCCTTTATTATCTGTTTAAATAAGCTCTCAATTTGTTGCTCTTCCTCTTCCCCTTCTGGTACCCCTATAATTCGGATGTTGTAACATTTAAAGGTGTCCTGGAGGTCCCTAAGCCTCTCCTCATTGTTTTGAATTCTTGTTTCTTCATTCTTTTCTGTTTGGTTGTTCCCTTCTTCCTTCTGGTCCACTCCATTGATTTGAATCCCAGTTTTCTTCCCCTCACTATTGGTTCCCTGTGCGTTTTCCTTCATTTCTCTTATCATAGCCTGCATTTGTTCATCTAATTTATGACCAAAGTCAACCAATTCTGTGAGCATCCTGATCACCAGTGGTTTGAACTGTGCATCTGATAGGTCGGCTATCTCTTGGTCACTTAAAAAAATTGGCTCTGGGGCTTTCAATTCTGTTTTGAGCCATCTTTTTTATTTTTTATTTTCCTTTGGTTTGGTTGTGGCTGTTTCGTAAGGGCGGCGGAGCCTTAGGTGTTTACCAGGGCAGGGCACCGCAGTCACTGGGTTGTGATGTTGTATGTGGGGGCGAGGTCTGAGAGGGAACAATGGCACCTGCTCTGCTCTCTCTAAGACTTCCATCCCCTCCACGGCCTCCCACAAGCAAATTGGGCCCTTCCTGTGCTAGCTCCCGGGTGTGTGGTCTTGTGCACTTTCTCGGACTCCGTGGGTTTCCCCGAGTAGTCTCCTGTGAGGCTGAGAGAATCTCCCGGCCTCAGCTCCCAGTCAGTGCTCTTAAGCTATGATTCCCAGTGGCGCTGGGTCCCTGGGCCGCGAGGTCCATGTTGCTGCCTGTTTTCGCTTAGTTTGTCTGCACGCGAATGTGTGGCTGCGGACAGCCAGCTGCCTTGAGCCCCTCACTGGGTCTGCTAGTCACCTCCCAAGCCCAGGGTCTGACACCAGTCTGTCAGCTGCCTTCTGTGCCCTGCGCGCCCGCGCCTGCCAACCACGCTTCTTCCCACCGGAACCCCTCTCTGAAGGCCTCCGACTCCACCCCTCCCTACCGGTCTGGATGTACTGTAGTCCGACTTCTGTTCAGTTCATTTCTCTCTGTTCTGGTTGTTTTTTGTTTCTCAACTTTTGTTGTCCTTAGTTTTGGTTGCGCGAGGAGGCACAGTGCGACTACCTATGCCTCCATCTTGGCCGGAAGTCCACAATGAGGACTATTTAAAAGACATGTTCAACACTAAAAAGAGAGGTGGCAGCAACGTTTTCCACTGCTGCACACCCTCTGGCTTCCCCCTAGAATAACATTGCTACACACACACACACACACACACACACACACACACACACACATTAAAGTTGAAAAATCTGTGAGGAACATTTGCCAGGGGCAGAAAGTAGCATTTCCTAGAAGGTAAAAAACAGAGCATCTTACCTAACTGTAAGCTCAGACCCCTCAGAAAATGTTAACTGAGCTTGAATTAGCCAAGAAGAGACTCATACAGTCTGCCTGTTGTTTGTTAAGTGTCTGCAATATGCAAAATTCCTTAGCCAGCAGCCATTGTTTCTGCTAAGTGTCTTAAAGCTGAATGGTCCCATGTGTGACTTTTCTCTTAGGGCTAAAATGGGTGCAAGTCATCAAAGTCTAGAATTTCAGGAGTAACTCTGGTTGCCTTTGACCTATAGTAGGGGATGCCCAGGTGGTAAAATTTGGAAGTAGGGGCAGGAAATCACCCATTTGCCACCTCCACCACCACCACCTTGCTCATCTTCAGGAGGGAGCCTATGATAAAGGTGTCAAGGGGAAAAAGCACTAAAGCAACTTTAGTGGCTATATGTGGGATCTTCAAAGGGCTTTCCTTCAACTGAAGATCAGTGTACCTATGGTCTGTGTTGAAGAGCCTTGAACATTTTATTCCACTTTACTACCAGGGATTCCAGTAGACAGGTTGGATACTGGTGGCATCCTATAGGTTGCCACTGCTGCAGTTAGAGCATGGGCCAGATATTTCACCCAGAACTAAATCGAACATAAAAATCCCTCAATACTCTGTCATGCCTCACTTAACTCCTCCTCGCCCGTGGTCACCCTCCTCCTACCCCCAACTCACTGAACCAGCATGACATCAAAAAATATTACACATATTATTTGATATTTCAACAAATATTTCATGAGTGCTTATGCCAGACATCGTTTTACATGGCACACATTCTCTTCCTAACACCTCTGTGGTTCTCCTATAAAGAAAAGGTGATCATGCTCACATTGCAGTCAGAAACCTGAGTTTAGTAGATTGAGTCCCTTGATGAGAGCAAGAATTCAAACCCAGATTAATCAAGTTCCTGAGCCATTTTCTTTTTGTCAAAGGTTTTTATTTACTTATGTTTAGAGAAAGGGGAAGAGATGGAGAAAGAGAGGGAGAGAGACATCAATCTGTGGTCGCCTCTCATGCGACCCCACTGGGAACCTGACCCTCAACCCAGGCATGTGCTCTGACTGGGAAACGAACATGCGACACTTTGGTTTACAGGCCAACACTCAATCCACCAAGCCCCACCAGCCAGGGCAGAGAATGGAAGGGAGGGACAAAAACAGGGAGAGAAACATCAATTGGTTGCCTCTTGCATGTCCCTAAACAGGGATCTGGCCTATAACCCAGGCCTGTGCCCTGACTGAGAATTGAACAAGCCACATTTTGGTCACAGGCCAGTGCTCAGTCCACTGAGGCACTCCAGCCAGGGACTGAGCCATACTTGTATCACTGTTAGACCATATTCTCTGCCTGGGAGAATAACACTATTTTATTAGTCATGAACTATGGATGTCATTTTTTCTGCTGATATATGATTCTCAAAATGGGCCATGCTGACCACTCTTACATGTCAGTTACAAAGTTCTGATGCCTGGATGGGCAAAAACCTTGTGGTTGACTGGCCAGGAATCAAGGTTTCCATGAGTTCTGGTTGGGTGAATTTAACTACTGTTCAGTAGGCAAAGGTGTTTTAGATTTCACTGAGGACATGATATTTTTTTGTTTTTTGTTTTTGTTTTCCCCAATAGCTTCAATACTGAGTTCACTGAACTTTGGTAATACAATAACACCCAGCCCAGTATATTTCCTGAAAAGGGATGAACCCCTAAGAATATCAATGCACAAATAGCAGATGGGTGAAATTCTCAGGTGGAACCAGAAAGACATGTACTGGACTCTCACCAGGGCACACAGACACTGTAAAGACCCTGAAGTTGCTGACTCACAGTCAATCTGAGACAAACAAGTATATGAATAATGATGGGACTATGTAACAAAAGTTACATACAGAAAACTGCGAGCTCCTGGACCTGCAGACTTTCTATGAACAGGCCAGGCAAGTCTTCTGAAAAGTGTCTAAAGCACCTATAAGTTGCTGTCGGATGATCAGGAAGAAAGGGAAATTTTTTAATTAAAGCAGAATATGTTGACAATTGCATCAAAAAGAGGAAAATACCTAGGGATAAACTTAACCAAGGAGGTGAAAAACCTGTACTCTAAAAACTCTAAGACACTGAAGAAAGAAATCAAAGAAGACACAAGTACTGTATTTTTTGTACCATAAGACGCGCCTAGATTTTAGAGGAGGAAAATAGGGGGGAATTTTGAAGCAAAAAATGTGGTAAAATATTTAATAACATAAATAACATAATATTTCACCAATGTAAATGTAAACAGAACTCAACAGCAGCATTAACAACCAATATTTCCCAAATTGGGGGGGGGCAGGAAAAAAAAAGAAAAATGTGTGTCTTATACTCTGAGAAATACGGTATATGGAAGGCTATGGATTGGAAGGATTAATATTGTTGAAATGAACATACTACCCAAATTAATTTACAGATTCAAGGAAATTCCTATCAAAGTACCAATGTCATTCTTCTCAGACCTAAACCAAATAATCCTAAAATTTGTATGGAGCCAAGAAAAAAAACCCTGACTAGCTAAAGCAATCTTGACAAAGAAGAATACAGTGGGAGTTATAACACTCCCTGATCTCAAACTATAGTACAAAGCTACAATAACCCAAATACG